>CALSCQ010000316.1:0-37080 GCA_943704525.1 Pigoraptor vietnamica
GTTCCCCCCCCCCCCCCCTTCCCCCCTCTCCCTCGCCCTCTTTTCTTTCTTCTTCCTCTCACGGTGGTGTTCTACCCAGGGATGCTTGTGACGGACTATGCGGAGATCGAGGATCTGCACGATTTCCACCGCGTTGCGGCAACGCAGGAGGACGCCGTCAAGATCGCGATGCTGGACACTTCTATCGACATGAGGTAGCGTACGCCGAGTATCAGCTGTTCGTTCGTCCGCGTGTTCGCATGAGGTTCGGTGACGGTTTTCTCTTCACGTTCGTGCGCATTTCTGACACCGCGCGTCGTCTCTGTTTTCCCACGTTAGCATGGTTCCGCTCGATACGTCGTTTGCCGACTACGTGTACGGACTCGTCAAGAGGGGCGAAGTGCCCGCAGACCGCATCGAAATCGCCGCCGGCCGCATACTCCAGCTGAAGAAGGACCTCGGCCTGTTCGACGCCCCCTTTCCCGACCGAAAGTCGCGAGATCTCGGCACGATTGGCAGCAAGGAGGATAGGGAACTGGCGCTCGACATCTGCCGCGAGGGCGTCACGCTCCTCAAGAACGACGACGACGTGCTGCCGATCACCGTGCGCGGTTTGCGCAAGAAGCGCATTCTCCTCGCAGGCCCCTCGTGCGACTCGATCTCGTACCAGACGGGCGGATGGTCCATCCACTGGCAGGGGGCGTACTCCGACGACGAATTCAGCTACGGCGTCACTGTGCTCGACGCTCTCCGCGCGGCCACGAAGGGCAGCCGCATCGATATCGTGCACGAGCCCGGGTGCGACATTGACGGCGTGTACACGCAGCGGTCGATGGCCTCGCTTGTCATGCTCGCACGCCAGTCGGACATTGCCGTCGTGTGCCTCGGAGAGAACGCATACGCCGAGCGGTTTGGCGACATCACCGACATGAACCTCCCCCAAGGCCAGCACGGTGCGTTGCGTCTTCTTGCCCGGTGCTTTAGTGCGCGCCGGCGTGTGCAGTCATTCGTGCTTACACTTGACTTCTTGTCGTGCAGATGTGGTGGCCGCGCTCAATTCGACGGGCGTGCCGATTGTCGTCGTCTTGTTCGAGGGTCGCCCGCGCGTGCTCGGCGATATTCCCAAGATGGCCTCGGCTGTGATTGACGCATTCCTTCCGGGTCCCGACGGTGCGTACACACACACACACACACACACACACACACACACACACGCACGCACACACACACACACACACACACACACACACACACACACACACACACACACACACACACACACACACACACACACACACACACACACACACACACACACACACACACACACACACGCACACACACACACACACACACACACACACACACACACACACACACACACACACACACACACACACACACACACACGTATTCCGTTCACGCTTCGTCCCGTGCCTTCTTGCTGTACGCTGTGCTGGCTGTGGCGTCGTATTGACGGCGCGAGCGGGCCCGCTGCAATGCAGGCGGTCGTTGCATCACCGAGATACTGCTCGGCATGGTCAATCCGAGCGGAAAGCTTCCTATTTCGTACCCGAAGAGCACCGGAGCACTCCTTCAGGTAAGTCACAGCCTCAGTTGCATTATCTGTGCGTCACGATTCACCACACCCTCTCTCTCTCCCACTGTGGAGTCGATGGACACGCGTCCTAAAAAGACTTAAGCTGATCCGACATCTCTCTGTTCCGCTCTCTGCTCGGCACAGTATTATCACAAGATCAACGACATGCCCGTCCAATTCGAGTGGGAGTTTGGGCACGGCCTCAGCTACACGCGCTTCGAGTACTCCAACTTGCGCGCCAACGCAACCGTCGTCAAGCCCGGCGAAAATCTGCTGGTCACGGTGACACTCACGAACAAGGGGTCCATTCCGGGAAAGGAGACGGCGCTGCTGTATCTCACGGACGACTACCGTCGCGTGTCGCCGGAGGTCAAGATGCTCAAGGCGTTTGCGAAGGTCGAGCTGCGCGCCAACGAAACGAATGACGTGGGTGTATTCTCCCTGTGTTAAACTGCTCTCGTGATCCCGTTGCACGCACTCGTTGACGCTCCCTGCTGTCGGAGATGCCTTCGCACAGCGCCTTCTAGCACGTCTTGCATTACGCAGACTGACACCGATTGCCCTATTGATTGCAGATCGAGTTTGTTCTAACGACGGACGACCTCGCCTTCTACGGCCTCGA
This sequence comes from Pigoraptor vietnamica, assembly GCA_943704525.1. NCBI lineage: Eukaryota > Filasterea > Ministeriida > Capsasporidae > Pigoraptor > Pigoraptor vietnamica. Next base: position 2,202 of record CALSCQ010000316.1, read on the forward strand.
CAACCAGCGCGTGATCGAAGAGGGCGCATTCACTGTCACCGTGGGCGACCAAACGCTCAAGTTCATGCTGGCCTTCGACTGAAGTGAGGCGATTTAGGACCGCCCAGCGCTAAGATCTAAGACAATACACACAACTGCATGGAGAGGCGGACTGTTAAATTTAGGTCGGACAAATTTTCCGGCATCGCCAACAAGCACCAGATTGGAAACACCCCACACACCCCGCGTGCGTTCTTGCGTTCAAGGAAAAGGGAAAGATGTCTCAAGAGGGTGCTGCAGCGCCAGGGCGCTTGGTGACCGTAGAGTGTCCGCACTGCTCGTCAAACGTGGAGGTGCCACCGGACGTGCTCGAGCTGCGCAAGCACACAAAGAACCGCATCGTAGGCTTTCGCAAGGGAATGCTCGAGTGCAAGTGGTGGGCGCCACCGTCCCTCTATTTGTGTGTTTCAGTCCTTTATGTGAATGTAGTGGTGTCCGTGCTACTCGTGCCGAAGTGGGCCTTTGCACTCACTCACGAATTGCATCATTTTTTTGGAAAAATCAGGTGCAACCACAAATTCTACGGCCCGGGCGTCGACATGTGTATTTGCACCATTGCTTAGCGACTCGGCCTGGTCCCTTTCGGATCGCCCTCTTACCTCTACGCCACACACGAACTGCGTTTCGTTGCACCAGTCGGTCACTCGAAGCTTTTACTATGGGGAGGCTCCATGCGACACGGCCCAGAACTATCCCCTTTATAGTGCAACATCGCCACGGCGACGCCCTCGTCTTTGACCCCATTCCTTGGGCGTTGTGCGGCTCTCTGCCTCTCTTAGCGCCCGCACAGCAGCTTTCAGAATGAAAAAAGGAGGTCGGAAAACGGGGTTCTTCAACCTGACGTCATTGTGACGTATGTTTTGATCTGTGTGGGCCCTTGCATTCTTCACATACTCAGTTGTGTGGCAGTTCTGTTTTCGGCTTCAAGATTTCACGTGCACAATTTTCTCCGTCCTCTCTGTTTTGGTTTTCGACGAAAGCATATACAATGTCTGCATTGAGAGGGCCATTTGTTTCGAGTCGCCGTGTCGTTCAGCATGAGAACAGTTGCGGGGCGACTGCAAAGCGTGGGAGTGATGCATTGACACAAAAAAGGGAGCTTGGCGCGCCAGGAATGTGCGTGCGCCTCGGCCCACGCGTGCCTTCGAACAGTGCTTCGGCATTTGGCCGCCTTCCGGCGCGCGGGGAATGGACGAATGGAAAGCGCTGTATGTGTGTCCGTTAGATCCCCGCCGAAACAAGCCAATTGAACGCGCGCGCTTGAAATTCCCCTGTGCTGCATACACAGACACCGGGGTTCGGAGGGACGATGCGCGCGCGCTCTCTTGCACGGGGAACGCTCGCCACAGTACGCGCGCTTCAGATTTGCCAACACCAACGCCACCCACAGCGACAACAGTTTCGCAGCGCGGACCGATTTAAAGCTGAGTTCGTCTTCATAGGTGAGATGGAGTGCGAAAAGCACGTCGTCGTCTTCGTTGCGCCGCACGAGTACGCATTGTCTAGCGACACGTTCTGTGAGGACCCCAGCGAGATTATCATCTCTGCGCTGCTCTTGTCCGGCATCCTCCTCTTCCTCTACGCGGCCATTGGCGGCGAACAAGGCGACATACCCCTCGCGTGAACACGCCGTTGACAAGACACATCGCTCCAAGAAGACTTTGCGACGATGAAGGCGGAAAAACCCCAAACTACGGTGGCGAGCGCGTGGCCAGACTGGCCCCAGGCGAAAGATAGGTCGACGCTGTCGATGGGCTCGTCGGTCACTCTCAAGCGCATCTTTCGGCTCCTCTTCTCCGGCGCACTGGTGTCGGCCATGGCCCATCTCGTGCAGCGGGCGACGGCGTGTGAGGGATGGTACGAGTGGACGTTCTTTGTGTGCGAACTCATCCTCGTGTCCATGTCCCTCTTGAACATGGCCACTCTCCTCCCGACGCCCCGTTCACGAATGTCGCACGCCGAGGCAGATCGACTCCTCCGCGCGCGCCCTCTGCCGACCGTCGACGTCGTGATAGCGACGCACAGGGAGCCCGTGGAGATTATCGCCAACACGGTCAAGGCGGCGCTGGCAATCGAGTACCCTTCGGACCGCTTCCGCGTGTTTGTCATCAACGACGGCCACGGACCAGACTTTGAGCGGCGGCTGCGCGCGGCGCAAGATGGCCGCTACCAGGTCGTTCGCAAGGACAACAACGAGGGGCACAAGGCCGGCAACATCAACAACTTCCTGCGGGAGACGCGCGGCAACCCGTCCGACCTTCTCTTCATGCTCGACGCCGACATGCGCGCGTGCCCGCACGCCCTCCGCGTGCTTGTCCCGTACTTTCTCCAGAACCGCCGCCTCGGGTTCGTGCAGGGCGCGCAGCGCTTCATGCCCAACGACGACGCGTGGTGCCTTGACGACGAGTGGAACTGCTGGTACGACACCGTACAGCCGCACCGCGACTCGATCGGCGTCGCCGTCTGTCTCGGCACCAACTTCATGATTCCACGCCGCGTGCTGGATGCTGTCGGCGGTTTTCCAAAGGACTTTGTCATCGAGGACGCGGCGCTCGCACTGCTCGTCCACTCGCTCGGCTACGAGACGCGCTACGTCGGCGGCTGCGTCGCCCTGGGGCTCGGGCCGCCGGACGGTCTCGCCATGGTGCGTCAGCAAGTGCGGTACTGCGAGGGCAACGCGCAGCTCGTGCGGTGGCTGCTGTGGGACCGCGCCCTCCCCGAGCTCCATCCCTTCAAGAAGTACGCGCAGATCTTCTTCTTCTCGTACTATCTGCTCGGCCCGTTCGTCGTCGCCATGTTCGTCGATCCGATCGTGCGCATCGCCGCAAGCTTGCCGCCGCCGCCCGGCATGAACGCGTCCACGTACGTCCCCTTCCTGCTCTTCTTCGGCGCCGCGGAGCTCATCGCGTACTACCCGCACCACTTCAGTCTCTACCGCCGCAAGCAGATGTACGCCGTGCTGGCGTGGCCGTTCACTGTCGCTTGGAGCGCCTTCTCAGGCCGCGCCGTCGAGTTCGTTCCCACGATTTCCGAGGGACCGCACGGCGCCGAACACTCTCCGGGTGAGCGACGCACGCACGCGCCCGCAGGCAAGAAGCGGCCGGCGGGACCCCTCGCGACGCTCGCCTTCCACTTTGCGTATGCTGCGGGCGTGCTCCTCGCCGCCGCGTGCGTGCAGGTCGGCTTTGCCGCGCTCTCCGATGCACTGCGCGCGGTGTATGCGGTGGCGAACATGGCGCCTATCATTGCCGTTGTCGCTGCGGGCAAGGGATCGCCCGTCGCCCGGCTCAAGATGCTGACGTACGCGCCGCTGCTCGGCATTGCTGGGCTGACGGCCTTCATGGTGGCGACGGGACAGCCTGCGCTCGTGCCGCTGCTGCCGTACTATTAGAGATGCGCAAGGAGTGGCTTTGAGATCCGGCGTTCTTATATTAAATGGACACTGCATGACAAACGAGAAAACCTCGGCTGATCAGAGTCCGCATTGCATGCGGTTACCCCACACTCAGTCCACATCTCCCTCTTCAACACCGCGTCCTCCCACTGAAGAGTTTCGTACGGTATTCGCAGTCGCAATGGCAGAAGCGTATGCGTCGGGTCTCAAGGACAACCCCAACAAAGGGATTTGCGGCGCACCCGAGGCAAGTGAGACGCCACACACACACACACACACACACACACACACACACACACACACACACACACACACACACACACACACACACACACACACACACACACACACACACACACACATCACACGTGAGCGTATATGGCCCCGGGGGTGCCCCTCTTCTGTCAATCATGCCTACGCCTTTTCTCTTTGAACGTCTCCTGTCATTCTGTTGCTGTGAATTCCTTCGTGTGCGCGCCGATTGCCATGTCCTTGGTTGAGTATATTCTCACGCGTGGGCTATTGCCGTAGCTGACAGATACCCCTGAGGACGTCGAGCGCAAAGTGCGCGCACTCGCCGACGCCATACGCGCCGCCGCAAAGTCCGGCGAGGGCGTTGTTGTGCACACGGGCGCCGGCATCTCCACGTCGGCACCGGCGGGCATCCCTGACTTTCGCGGGCCGAATGTGTGTGAGGCGTCTTGTAGAAAGCGCAGACACTGTGTCTATATGCTCGCTGCCCAGTTTCGACTACGTTCCCTCTAATCGCAATGTGATGTCCGTGCTTCATGATATGCTCTGCCTCACATATTGCGTGCGCAGGGTGTGTGGACGCGCCAGCAGCGTGGCGAAAAGATCGAGGGCGGCATCGACTTTGATCGCGCGCTGCCGACGTACACGCACATGGTCATCGCGGCGATGGTACGAGCTGGGATAGTGCGTCACGTCGTGAGCCAAAACGTGGACGGACTTCACCTGCGTTCCGGCGTGCCGCGCAACCGCCTGTCGGAACTCCACGGCGACTTTTTCTGCGAGGTATGCCCGAGGTGTGGCGCGGAGCACGTTCGGGAGTGCAGTCTCGACGTCGTCGGCATTCGTCCTACGGGGCGTCCGTGTGAGAGGCCAGGGTGTGCGCCGATATCGAGCCCTGTCTCGTCGATGTCGAAAGAGGCACACAACGCTGTTGCTGACGGCGGTGCTGGCAAGGGCATGCGCCGCAGGAGCGCGCGCGTCGCAACCAAAGTTGCGAAGGATTACGCAAAGGGTGAAGCGAGCGAAACGCTGCACTCGAGCGTGTTGGACTGGTGGGATGTGCTGCCGGAGAGCGACCTTCGCGCCGCGGAGATAGCGTCTCGGCGGGCGGGGCTGTCACTGTGCCTCGGCACGACGCTGCAGGTTGAGCCGTCCGGGACATTGCCATTGCTCACGCTGCGCTCCAAGCGGCAAAAGGGTCAACAGCGAGGGTCAGCGTCGAAACGGCGGCGTGTCGCGAAGGAACCTGACAACGGACCGCGCAGTGCAGTCGATGCTGACGGCGGGAAGACGGAAGAGGAAGGAGACGCGGAGCGGGAATTGGAGCGACCCGCCGGTCGTCTGGCCATAGTCAACCTGCAGCAGACTCCGCGGGACGGGCGGGCGGATGTTGTTATTCGCGCGCGCGTGGACGGCGTGATGCATCGCCTCGTTGAGATTCTTTCCCTCCCTGTTCCGCCATACGCGAGAATGGAAACGTATCGCGTGTCGGTGGTACCTGTTGCCGATGGGGATAACGCGGTTCCCACTTTCGAAATTGTTGTGGATGCGCCGAATTACGTGCGGGGGAACGGGCTCACAGCCGCGCGCGTGACCCTCTCGCTGGAGGTCAAGGGAGAATCGATAGCCATAGGAGGCCCTCCGCCGTTCGTCGGTCAAGTGCGTACGCCGCTTCCCTTTACCATTCGCGTGGGCCTCACGTGCGACAAACAAGAGGGACCGCCGGTCGATGCGAACGCAGCAGAATCCGCTATATGTCCGACGGCGGTGTGCAGCGTTGCCACGCGAAGAGGAGGGTCGTTTGCGGTCGATGTCGATCACACGCCATTCTGCCGTTGTGTGGACGTCGAGGTGGAGAGGCATGTTTTCGGGTGGGATGACTCGCAGGGTTGCGCTGTCGTTACGCGCGAAGAGGTCGCCGAGACAGCGAGTGGCCACGCGCCTGCTTACGAAACGTTGTGGGAACAGTGCTGCGCGCGTCATTGCGACCGATGGGTGCACGTGAGGCGGGAAGTGGGTGGGGCGCCCCCTCGGCCGCTGTGTACGGAACACACGCAGGCAGAGATGCCGTAGAGCAGCGCTCGCCCAATTTTAAGTAGAATTACCAGAACTTCAGTTAACAGAATAAGACTTTGTTTTTTAAGTCCGTCGGCCAGTGGTGTCATGTGCTGGCGGTGTGCTCGGCGAGGGCATCAGTGCCATTGAGAGTGGCGTAAAGTGGAGCATCGTTTCAAATTGGCCTTTCTTGGTCGAGAGCCGTTCGGAAGAAAGCACGGCTGCGATAGCCAGCAATTTCGAAAATTTAATGTGGTGTGACGGGCTAGGGTTGGGGCAGCTGCTTTGTATTCAATTGTCCGCAAAAAACCAAAACATAAGTTTAATTTCCATAGTAATGGTTGGCCAAGCTCGCCATTCATTTCCACCTGCCGGCAGTGGTTACCGTAGAAGGGCAGGCGTACACCGGCCACAACTTAAGCACTTGACGGAGCCAAGGGCCGAAAACAATCTCAATACATGCGGCAACTGGACCGCCGCCTAATGGAATAAGTCGGGTTTCGGTGGCCGCCCTTGCCGGACCCGACGGCATTTGATCGCGTAGAAATTCGGCCCAAGGCAGCCCCATTCATCGAGAGTTCCAATTCAATCGCCCCGACCGTCCTCAGCCTTTGCGAGCGGCCGCAGGTGCCTTGAACGTCACCGTGCGCTTGTCCGGCGACAGCTGCTCCGCCGCCACGCCGCCTTTCGAAAGGAGAAACGACGCGCACCTCGCAATGTCGACGCCGTCAGACGCCGTCGCAGCAGATGATGGGGGTGCATTTCCGTCGAAGAATGCATCATCGCCCGGTCGCGCGGTTGTCGCAGAGTCGAAATGCGATGCCTCGCAATCGAATCCCAAAAAGGCGCACAGCTTGAGCGACGGAATGGACATGTACGCCTTCGCGATTACAGCGACGCCGCGCGAGCGCATCGAGGGCACGGCCGCCTGCGGAGCAAAAGGAGGGTAAGCGACGACAAAAAATGCACATGTAGCAAACGGGCCCATAATGCGCCATTATGGACGCTTGTGGCTCGACGAACAGGAGCGGGCGCAGGGCACCGACCATCATGACCGTGCGCTGGTGCTGCGTGGCGCGCGACAGGCAACGAAAGAAGGACACGTAATCGGAGAAGCGGACGGCCAAGTAGACGCGAAGTGCCATTGCGACTTCGGGGGACTGCGCACGAGACATCGATGCAGGGTGAGTCGTCGTGGGAGGCCCACCTACACTGCTTCGGCCGCAACACTCGCACGCCAAACTCTCGCAAGAAGTTACGTTGGAGACGGACCTGCAATACACGCGCGGAGAGAGTCGACAGAATCTGTCCGACGTCCGCCTCGGCGCCGTCGCCCACAGCGCACGCATAATAGAGGACATAGAGGCCCCCAAACTCGCACTCGCGCAAAGTGGCGGGATCACCGGGCACGGCCAGCGCGGGGTACAGCACCGTCACCAGCGACGACGCGCACTTGAGAAACTCGGCCAATTCACCAGCTGTGAGCGACGCATCCGCCGCTTCCTCGTACACTTTCAGCGCGAACAGGTCGCTTTCCCTCGATCTTTCTGCGCTCACCCGCGCGCCGACCGCGTTCGCCCCGCTTTCGTCAAGAAAATGCGCGCACGTAGAGATGATGCCCTCGCGTAGCTTGCGATATTGCAGCACTATGTGCTTCAGGCCGTCCACGCGCGCCTTCTGCGCCCTCTCGTCCCCCGGCGACGCCACGGGCAATTCGTCGGAAAGTCGACGAACAATCGCGTAAAGGGCCTTTTGATTGCGGGGATCGCGCAGAGACAGGAAACCGCTGCCGCCGTCACCGGAGCCCTTGCTCACGAGGCCATACGCATCTGCGTCGCGGGCGGCCGTCTTGGGCGGTTCGGGCGTGGCGAAGCGCTCGGCGCGATTCGCGCGATTCTGACTTTCGCTTGCGTGCGCGTGGGAATGGTTCGAGTGTCGTGCCTGCGAGTGGCCGCGGCGTGCGCCTCTGCTGTTGCTGTGCGACATTCTCAGACGGAGTCGGGTCGAAGGGAGCCGTTTGGAGGTTTAAAAAGCAGAGGTGTGCGTGAGTCAATCGCCTTTTCACGTGCCGAACTGTCATGACACTGAGGGTAACATACTGCGTGCCGGACAGTGCCTCCACCTTCTTCATCGATTGCTAATCACCCCTCGCTTCCACACGGCGCCTTTCTTCTTTCCTCTGCACTCGCCGCACATGGCCGACGCGGGCGCCGTAAAAGGGGATGGCGGCACCCCCAAGCCGCCAGGGTCGCTGTTCGTTCGTGCAGCGCACATGGTGGGCGATCATGATGGCGCCGTAGCGTCATGACTGCGCGTCTCCCTCCCCACACACGCATGCACACACTCACACGCGACATTGCCAGTGTGCGCCAACAGCTCCTCTCTCATGCCTTGTCCTTTGAGTTGTGCTTAGCGGTGCGTCGTGGCAGACAAAATGGGTCGTCGCGGGAACGACGTTTGTTGTTCTCGTCAAGTTTCGCACGGCTGAGGTTGCGCAGTTCGTCGGCGGCGCGTGCCTTTGCGCTCTGCTGGGTGAGCAAGAGAGCCTGTTGTGTGCATGATTGTAACAGCGCCGTCGTCTGCCGCACTCACGCGTACATTCCCACCCGACACGACGTGAAACCCAACCACACACAAACCTGTATTCTTCACAACCATTCAGCATCATGCATGCACACCCACACACTCACACTTGCGCGCCTTGCGTCACAGGTCGCACTCTGAAGCACACGATTAAGCAGCCGCGTCCTCTCACGGCCGGCGACACGCGCGGCTACGGGATGCCGAGTTCGCACGCGCAGACGATATCGTACTTTGGCACTTACATCTTCCTCGCCGCTTCGCATTATCGCGACGACATACTCGCTGCGCTTGGCGCGCAAGCGACGCCGTCCACTCGAGCGGCCGTCACGGCGTGCGGCGCTGCGGCCGTGGCGGGATCGTGCTGGGTGTCGTGGTCACGTGTGCGGCTCGGACTCCACACGCCCGCGCAGGTCGCTGTGGGTGTGTGCGTGGGCACGACGTTTGGCGGCGCGTGGTTTGCGCTGTGCCATCGACTGGCGAGCCAATGAAAGGGCGCGAGATATGCGGGCAACGAGCACTTGAGTGTATCGACGGAAGGGCTGTTGCGTAGCTGTTGCTTTGTGCGCAGGTGGCGGCGCTGCATGGAGGGCAAGTGGCCGCGCGCCTATCGCACGATCGATCACAAAGTGCATTGGGCGCCATTTCGTGTCATAAGAAGAAACCTTTCTTTCACTTTTGAAATTGCTCAGAAAGTACAAACGCACGTACGGCCGCACGCGCGAGAGAGACGCCGCCAAACGCACGCCACACTGCCGCACACATATTTACGCGCCAACACACCCTAGAACTCTTTACAAGCCAGCAAATCCCTCTCAATCCAGTGGCCTGTAGCCGGAAGTCTGCGACGTCGACGCCGTCACCGACCGCCTGCGCGCCTTCTTATGTTTCTTCTGGCATGGCGTCGGTGATGCGGGCGGCAGGAGCGTGCCCTTCGTCACGTCATAGATGTTCGCACACGCCGCGCCAAACGTCACGTCGGGAGCCGCGTGCGTCGGGAGTTGGTCTGCGTACACGGCTGGCGGATAATCGCCGCCGGCAAGCAGACCCTGGAGAACCTCTTCGTCGACGTCCACGCGCGGCGGCTTGGACGAGGGAACAGGACGCGGCGCCGACGCGCTCGATCGCCAACCGCGCACGCCTCCCTTCTCCACGTCAGCAGCGGGGACGAGGCCGCTGCCGCCAAGTGTGCCGTAGTTTGAGACGGGTGCCGACACGTCCGCAAACGACTGGTAGCCACCGGACGCGATGATGCCGCCGGGCTCGGAGGCCGCAGGTGCGGGACGCGCCGGTCCGCTCAGCTTCTTCGCCTTGCCCAAGAGCGCCTCCTTCTCAGCGAACGCAGGGTCGCGCGGGAGATACTGCGCGACGAAGAACAGGACGAAGCCGACGAGCGACGCGACCGAAAAGGCGCGGAAGAGCACCTTCGCGCCAAAATGGTCGTAGACGATGCCGCCGACGAGCGCGCCGCAGCTGGCACCGAGGCCGTTGTACACGCCGTTGAAGAGGCCGATCGTCGTCGAGCTGAGCCCCGGCGGCGCAAACTCGTTGGCGTAGGCGACGCCGGCGCTCCACATGGCACCGAAGGTGACGCCGTGGAGAAGCTCGATGGGGAGCACGAAGAGCGGCTTGTCGATCAGGGTGTAGAGGAACATGCGCAGCGCAAAGCACACGAACACAGCGTAGAGCACGCGCCGCACGCCGAATCGCGCGATGAGGTTGCCCGAGAAGAAGAAGAAGGGCAGCTCGGCGACGCACGTGACCGCGAGGGACAGCCCCATGATGCTCTCGTTCGCGCCGAGCGACTCGAGGTACATGAACTCGTAGTTCGAGATGACCGACGCCGACATGCCCATAAGGAAGATGGAAAGGTAAAACGCACCGAGCTGCCAGTCGGCGAACAATTTGCACACGGCGCGCCACGAGGGCCGCTCGGGGGGCGTCGCCGCCGCGTCCGCACACACCTCATCGACCTCGTCGGATGTTCCAACAACATCCTTCTTCTCGCTCTTGTCTTCCTGGTCGAGGTGCGAGAAGCCGCCGCACACAAAAACGACGGGGATGACGAGGAGCGTCGTGGCGGCGTGCGCGATGAAGCCCCACTTGATACCAAACCGCTCCACGACGATGCCCATGCCCAGCGACGCACCGCCCCATCCGATCGAGCCGAAGATGCGCTGCCGGCCGTAGTTGGCCTTGTTCTCGCCGAGCAGACGAATGACGGCGGCGTCGACGAGCGGCATCACGGGAGCGCCGATCAACGCCGTCGCGCATACGATCGCGACGAGCCACTTGAAGCCGTGGAGGACGTAGACGGCGAGGCGGCATGCCGTGGACACCACGAGGGTGAAAAGGAGGATGGCCTTGTAGCCATGGCTCCAGTCGGCGAGGAGCGTCCACAGCGGGCATCCGACGAACGAGAGGAGGGGGGTGAAGGTGCCAAGAAGGCCGACCTGCGTCTTCGTTAGGCCTTGGTGGAGGTAGTAGAGGGGTAGATACGGCGTGAGACAGGCAAGGGACACATTCATCAGGAGATAGAGCAGCTTTGGAGGGAGGAGCTTGAGATTGACCCCCATGGCGCCCACACACTCACACGCTGCCGATTGCAATAAGGAGGGTTCAGCTGTGCCTCCACTGCACAGCTGTTGAAAATGTGAGAAGGCGTAAAGCGATTGATTGGAGGATGTGCCGCTTTATGTGCAAGGCACGGGTATACGCTAGGATGGCCTACACACAAGCACACACGCACATACGCACACACGCACAGATTACACCAACGTCACATGTCCCCTTGCCCTTGCCGCAAACCCTGCGGTGCTGAGTATGGAAATTGACAACGGGCGGTTTTCTCCTACGCGTCGCCTTTGCCACACTGGACAGCGGGACGCCCTCAGCAGTGTGCATGAGAGTGCGAACTGGCAACAGTGGCCCAGTACATTGCACCCCCGCAAACCGCCGCTGGTGCGACACGTGCTCGTTCCAATGAACCCGCAAATGGGGTCCCACAGACACAGAGGCGACGAAACAGGCGAAGTGATGACGACATGGGCGCCGCTGCGGTTTCAGCCATTATTCCGAAGCACGGAGATGCCTCGCATACCAACTCTCTCCGCAAGAGTTGCAGCAGTCCCCCGAACACGGCAAGACATTGGACAAAGCGACCCCTTTCAATACTATCAATACTTTGTTACACACACGTCGTCCCCCGTGCAAAAATGAAGTGCATAGAGAGGGGTAAAGAGAGAGGATAGTGAAAGCGTATGCCTGACGCCACATCCGAAACGCGAAAACCCTCACCTCTCATTCAACTTCATTGATGTGCTCCACACTGCGTAACCTCCACCCTACACTTCACATATCATGCCACGTAACCCCCACCCATGCCCCACATGGGCCTGTCACCCGCTGTCACTCGATGGGCCAATCGGAGTGCAGTTCCCACGCCGATCTGGCAGCCGATTGGCGGACTACACAGCGTAATTGGCTGTGTGTGGCCCGTGTGCGTGTGCGTGAGGACATTGCCGTACAGGGGTGTGCTGCAGTCGGCTGCATGTGCGTGCGCGTGTGACAGTGAATGGCAAATTCCTCATTTTCGTCGATAAGAACGCGCTTACGCGTGAGCCACATCACCGGCCGACGCAGCCGTTTCCGCCAGCTCGCCGCCGGGTCACGATTCTGCCGTTCCGGGCAACTTGTCCAGTCGAATCCGGCGCGACAGTGCACGTGGCATGCAACTAGCGTGAGGACTGACATAGCGAAATCGCGAATCGTTCGCAGTCAGTGCGGCTGAACGACGGGGGAACGGCGGCCGACCGCGGCGTGCTGTTTCCGGGAGGGCCGTCACAGTTGCTCGCGCGCCGAGCGTTGCGCGTGCCTGACGCCGTGGACGTATCGTGCGGGCGTGTGTGCGCAGAGGCAATACGATGGCGGGTCCGTTGTCTAGGGTGCGGTTGATCCCGCTATTCGTGGCCTTCTGCTTCTTCGCTGGATTCCTTCTGCCGATGTTTTCGAATAAGAAGGCCACGGAATTGCAGCGGCCGTGGGAGGGTCTCTTCAGCGCAGAGGGCGCCGCGAAATCGTCGCGGACGGAGGGCAAGAAGAGTGAGTAGACAGTCACCACGGGCCATGTCCACGACTGATGTTGCTGTTAATTCCGCGGGGCACTTGTGACTGTGTCACGCTCGCATTCAGTTATTCTGAAATGTCGTGCCGCTTCCCTCAGCGTGGCTGGTCCACCCGCTCTCCGTGAACCCCGGACGCGCCGCGTTGAGTGTGCTGCAGAGCTGCGACGTGGAGATCGTGCGGGCGCTCATCGCCGACAATGATTGGGTTCCGACGGCGCTCGTCTCGAAGGCGGACATGATCGTCTTCGTGCCCAACTTCCCGCGCGTGACGGGCAACGTGTTCGACAACGCCGTCTTTGACCAGGCGAAGAAGTCGGCGGTTCTAAACAGATTCCCGACGACGCAGTTTGGTCCGTTCGAAATTGGTCGCCGCTGCAACATCGCGCGAAAGACGGACATGGCGCTGTGCTTTGCCGCGCTGCGCGAGGTGCTGTCGGCCGAGTCGCCCTCGGATCGCGTGAGGCAGTATTCCCGCAAAATGCAGCAGCGCATTGCGGGCGCGGGCTTGGGGACGGACGAGTTTGACGCCTACATACCCCCGACGTTTGTGTTCTTGAGGAAGGGCGAGGGGAATGCGGCGGAACAGCAGCGACTGGAGACGTACGACGCCGAGCGTGCATCGATGGCGAACGAGGGCGGCGACGAGGATCTGCCGAGCACCGACGAGTCCGTGCTGTACGTTGTAAAGCCGGACGCCGGCGAGAACGGTCGCGGTATGGTCGTCGTCAGCAGCGCGAAGGAGGCGGCGGAAGTCGCGATGGCGCGCTCGCGATCGCTCAGCGTGATCGTACAGCGCGTCGTGCCGTCCCCTCTGCTCATCTCCGGGCGTGCGCGCTTCGACGTGCGCGTGTACTTTGCGATCATGTCGGTGGATCCGCTCGAGATATATGTCAACAAACGTTCGACGATGGTGCGACTTGCGCCGGGCGATAGCGTGCCGCCCCTCTTCCAGGCAGAGAAGGGCGACGACCCCGCCGCAGCTGTTGGAGGCGCGGAGGAAGAAGTTGGCGGGGGCGACGAGGTGGAGTCGGACGAAGATGGGGAAGTCGTGCGGGCGCCCGCTGCACCCGTTATGAACGCCAAGCTGAGTGCGGCGGAGGAGCTGGCGGAAGAGGCGCCCGCGGGGCCGACGGACCTGCGCAACTTTGTGACGAGCCCGATGTCGCACAAGAACTCAAAGCTCGTGTGGAACGCCTTCCAGATGGCCGATTACGCGGCGGAGAACGGGTTTCGGGACGATTGGGAGATGGCGCTTGGGAAAATGGTGTCGTTCGCGTCCGTGCCGCTCGGGCTGTACAACACGATCAAGCCGCACGCCAACTCTTTCCAGGTGGTCACGTGCGACTATGTGGTCGACAGCACGTTCCACCCGTGGTTCCTGGACTGCAACGCCGTCGCACAAATGATGAGTATTCTATCACGGGGCTGTACGCCTGTCATGCTGTGATAGTTAGTGTGTGTGCGAGTGAGCGTGAGTTTGTGTGTGTGTGTGTGTGTGTGTGTGTGTATGGGTGAGCGTGAGTGAGTGAGTGTGAGTGAGCGTGTGTGTGTGTGTGTGTGTGTGTGTGTGTGTGTGTGTGTGTGTGTGTGTGTGTGTGTGCGAGCCGCGCGTGTGTGCTTGGGTTTATGCCATATGCGGCTGAATATCGAGATGATGCAAGCGGAACGCTAACAAAAAGATGCCCCCCTCCCTTCCCCTCTCCTACCCTCCCTCTCTCCTCCGCCGAGCACGCTCGCGAGTCCGCGGCCGATTACTTTGGCGAGGTACACCAGACACTCATCGAAGATCTCATCAAGCTCGTGACGAACAAACGCGACAGGTCCGAGGCGGGCTCGTGGGAGTTCGTCTATAGTGACACGCAAGAGCGCGTTCACCACAACGACAAGGCGCCGGACGGCGACTGATTCTATGGATAAACTGCACTGAGGTGTACCATACGCCTTGTCCATCGTACGTGGCCACTTTACGACATGCTATGCTTCGAAAGGCCGCTGGGGTTACAAAAGAAACGCACGAAACAAGAAAAGAATTGGAAGAGAAAGAAAGCTGCGAAAGTGCACACGATGCAATCGCGGCAAAGTCGCAACGTTCATCGCACGCACGTGGTGAGCACGTGCTCAGGCGCTTCACTTGCAGTCGGTGCCGTTCCAGTTGCAGTCCTCGTCGTGCGTGCGGCGAGTCACGACGCTGAACGGGTACGAGCGCTTCTTGGGGTCGGGGCGGTGCGCGCTCACGTGGCAGGCGAGGCCCTGCATAAGAGTGCGGAGCAATTAATTAGAAAAATTACGACATCATCATTCGTCGTACGTCATCATCCCTGCTCGTCCTATCCAAACACACATATGCACTCGCACTGGCGCACCCACCTGCTGCTTGAAGACCGTGACGACGCCGACGTCCGTGCTGAGGTTGACCTGCGCGTCCAGGATGCAGTGGGCAGTGGGGTTGCCGCCAACGCGAACCGCAAAGAAGGCGTCGCCGTCGCTGTCGTAAATGTCCGCACGCACAACAAGCGCGCCGTGGTCCGTGTTCGTGACGGTCAGGTTGGCAGCCCAGCTCGAGTATCCCTTGACTTCGTCGGAGCTCGTGTCGATGACAATGCCGTCGGTGGACGAGAACGAGATGACCTCGGTGAGGTAGGGCTCGTCGTCGTCTGCGCGGACCCCCACGAGGGCGGAAAGCGCGAGGGCAGCCACCGCGAGCACGAAAAATGCCTTCGCCATTGTGAAGAATGCGTGTGGAAAGTGTGGAAAGTATGGGCACACAACACTCACTTATGCATCGAAGGAGACTGAAGGCTGAACAATTACTGTGTGAGGAGCCCAGTGACCAACCACAACATTGGAGGAATCGATGATGCTACCCAAGATGTTTGACATGGTACAATTAGATCAAAAAAGTAGCTTATTCTCAGTGTATAAAATAAATATTTGGTTACCCTCACCATTAGATTGTATGGATTAAACTTGTGTAAAAGTCTTTATGACTTATTGATGACGTCAAATCTGTGTGAGGCGACGAATTTGCACCGTTGATAATAAGGAGGTGTACTCGCGGCACACGAAAATCACACATACGCGCGAGACTCCCTCGCCACGTGTTCCCAAAAAATGAGCGTCTCCGTGAGCATTCCCGGGGGCAACGATGGGGATCTCTTCGTCACCGTGAATGGCGCGCGAATACATTACACGGACAGCGCGCCCGGTGCGAGCGGCGCCGAGGTCATTGTCTTTGCGCACGGTCTCTTCATGGACGTGCGCATATTTCGAGAACAGGTCGCCGAGCTGTCGAAGAAAGGGTACCGCTGCATCTGCTACGAGCACAGGGGACAGGTGCGCGCATAATAGAGCGCAAGTGTTGTGTGCATGCGTGGTTGCGTGGTTGCGTCTGTTCGTCCGCGTGAACGCGAATGGAGCTACAGCATCGAATGTCTCGTTCTTCTGCCGAGTAGGGACTGAGCCAGGCTGTCGGAATCAACGCAAAGTACGACATAGAAACGCTCTACGAGGACGCCGTGGCATTCGTGCGGCACCTCAACGTCGGGCGCGCGCACTTTGTGGGCCATTCGATGGGATCTTACGTCGCCATGCGCCTTGCCATTCGCAATCCCGACATGCTCAAGTCCCTCACGGTCATCTCGGCGAACCCTGACGCGGGAAAGCTCGGCTTGGGGTGCGCTTTGTTTGTATATCGTGCGTTTAAAATCTCCCTACTCTGGACGCCTTGTCTCATTTGTGCGCGTCCAGGACACGCTTTCTGTGCTTCCTCGTGAGCCTATTTGGAACGCGGTGGATCTCAGGGGCACTCGAGCGGTCGTTGTTCGGCCGCACCTTCCTTTCCGATCCCTCGCGGCGTGCCGACGTGGACATGTGGCACTCGCACATCGCCGCACTCGGGCGTGCTGCGGCGCCCGTTGCGCGGGACATAGCGGCGAGGTCGTCCGTGCGTGCACAGCTCTCGCAAGTGAAGCTGCCGACGCTGGTCATCGCCGGTGGGTGTGCTCTTTGCGACAGTTCCCTGTGTTTCAACATCATGGAGTTCTAGCGATTGGGCATCTTGGTCACGTGCGGTCGATTGATTCGCGCACGGTCTGCTGCGCACAGGGACGGAAGACAAGAGCGCGGGACCGTCTGTGGCGGCCGAGATATACGGGGCCATCCCAGGTGCGCGGTGCGCCACGATAGACTCGGCTGGCCACGCGTCGCAGTTTGAACAGCCGGCCGCCGTCAACGCCGCACTCTGCGATTTTCTCAAGGCCGCACAGGCCCAGTCACGCCCTTGAAGGACGTGAAGGCCCCGTATGCCTGTCCTATATTTGCATTATAAACATCAACTAACGACTTAAATTGGCAACCGGCGCTCGAAAACTTCCCCCTTTGTTCACCGTTTCGCGTCTGCATTGGCGCCCGATGCCTCCTTGTTTCGCGCGGCGTCGTTCAGTGGGTTTGGCGCGGCAAGCAGACCCGCAAATTCAACCAGCGCCCGCGTTGGCCGCCCTGTCGCAAACATGCAGCACGTCAGCACCAACAGGCTGCGCATCGAAGACAGGAAATGCACTGCAACAAAGAGAGACTGAATCGAGAAGAACAAATGCCACACGCACATGCATTGACACACGCAGCGCCGCACCTGTCATGCCCTTTGAGAGATATCCATCGGTGGACCCCTTGTGCATAACGCCCGCAATGTCAATGTGCGCCCACGTGCGGCAGCGCACAAACTCGCGCAGGAACATGGCCGCAGTGCACGCGCCGGCCGACTTCCCGCCGACGTTGATGAGATCGGCGACGCCGGATTTCAGCTGCTTTAGATAGGCCTGGTACAAGGGCCTGCGCACGCACGCAAGGACACATTACGAGCGCGTTAGAATCCGAGCGATTGTGAACAAACGAACGTAACACGCACGGAGAACACCGTTCCGATCAAGGGGCTCGCAGACTCACATGCGCCAGAAGGGATCACCCGTCGTGTCTCCCGCAGCGCGAACAAGTTCCCACATGGGCGTGGACGTGCAAAACACGCCTGCCGCCGCGCCGCCAAGGGCGACGTCCATTGCGCCCGTGAGGGTCGCAACGTCAATTATTGCCTTTGGCGAGAACGAGTGTGCGTACACGAGAGCGTCCGCAAGCAGAAGACGGCCCTCGGCGTCGGTATTATCGACCTAAAAGGAAGCAAATTGATGCGAAAGTTGGTGTAAATGGCTTATCAAACTGCAGACAGCTCGATCTTGCACGCACAATCCCACCTCGATCGTCTTTCCATTCATCGCCGTGATGACGTCGCCCGGTTTGATGGCCTTTCCGCTGGGCATGTTCTCGCAGAGGGGCACGAGCGCAACAGCATTCATGTCGAGCCCGAGCGAAGAAATTGCGCCGATTGCGCTGCAGACCTGTGCGTGCACGGGAAGAGCGAGGATGAGCAGAGTGGCCTTTGCCACATGCGAACGCAAGGGAAGCACACACGCACCGTTGCCGCGCCGCCCATGTCGCCCTTCATCATGGCCATTCCTGCGGAGGGCTTGATGGAGATGCCGCCACTGCAACACGCGCGAGTGAGACGCCATAACAACAGTGACAGAGCGAGTGAGAGCACCAGCGATTACAGTGACAGCGAGTGACAGTAGTAACAGCGAGGCAACACAACAGCACACAACAGTAAGGACATCTCTTGCGCTCGCACTCACGTGTCGAAGGTTACGCCTGCGCAGAGGAGATAACGGGTATCAGACACATCGCAAGACGACCTTTTGCAACAAGCACATAACGAGAGACGCACCCTTGCCGACGAACACGAGCGGGCTGGTGTCCGCCCCGGGGCTGTTCGCGCCGCGATACTCCAGCTCGAGGAATAGCGGTTCCTCGTCGCTCCCTTGTGCCACAGCGAGGAACGCCCCCATCTTCTTCTCCAAGATCCAGCGGCGGTCGCGCACGCGCACCTGTAAGTTGCGGCGCGACGACATCTCGGCCGTGATGCGGTCCGCAAACGCGCGCGGGGTCATGTGATTTGAGGGAGTCTCCATGAGCTCACGCGCAAGGTTCTGCGCGTCGGCGAGCATCTTGCCGCGGTCCCAGTCGCTGCGGCTCTTGGCGCCAGACACGTCGAAGGACGTGTTCAGGCGGAGGCTCGGAGGCAGCTTTTTCTTCTGGTTGTTTCCCTTGAACTTGTCGAGAGTATGTGCCGCAAGATAGGCGCCTTCCGCCGCGGCTGAAAGATGCACGTCGGTGAGTGGCATAAACACACACACATACGCACACATTGCAGGCACACGCATACACACCCCAGGGCACACACACACGATAGAAGCGCACATAGGGAGCCGAAAGGAAACTAAAACTATTTTTCCCACACCTTGCGGTTGCGTGAAACCTTCGAGTTCAATGTCTTTGACGCCGAGGTCTCGAAGAGCCCGGACACCAGCTGCAGCATGCGCCGTTGAGAAAGAATGCAAGCAAACAGACAGTTACGCACCACGAAACACCCGAGACACACCCACACACACACACACACACACACACACACACACACAAGCAGTTATCACAACACAGCGGCACACCCTCACCAGCTGCCGCTGTCCTAACATTCTCGTTAATCCTGTTGACCGTATCGTGCGGCTCTGGGTCCGACTTGCACGTGTACTCGCGCGCACCCAGTCCAACGACGGCAATCTTGGGAAACTCATCAAACAGCCCGTAGAAGACACGGTACTCGCCGGACTTGCCCGTGGCACCGGCAATTCGCAGAAGGTCACCGAGCCGGCTACCCACGACGGTTCGGATCCGCTCGGCCGCAGGGGTCAGCACGAGGGAATCGGACTTGTTCGCCGTGTCCTCATGCGCGCCATTTCCCTCGCCCTCTTCGGGAATAAGCGGCTGCGTTGCGTGCGAATAGACACCGACAACGAGGCCCTTCTCGTTCTGAGCAGCCCCGGAAGCAGACGCGAGCGAGTGAACGCGCTTGGCCCACGCCCCGCGAACCACGGCCACTCCTCCTCGCCCCACCGCGCGCATCATGTTAAGATGAGGACACTCCGACCGGCGGAGAGTCCCCTCACTCAACAACAGAGACAGCCGTCAGAAAATAAGAATAATATTGAAAAAAAAAAAAAAAAAACTGAAACCGCCGTTGACCCGTGACATCACACTCCGGAAATTCCATCCGACGCGTAGGAAAATTATCTTCCACCCACAATAACCGAGATCTCGGCCAAATGTTTAACAGAAGATTGGCGCGTCAGCCAATCAAAATCACCTTCACATCAAGCCCACGGAAATGCAGAAAGGAAGGGCGGGGGAAACACAGGCGCATCACGTCTGCCGTTGTGCTCGCTTTCCTCTGCTTACACGCAATTGCGACGCAAAAGAAGCGCACTGCGAGCACCCTTGCCACTTGGGAACTCGTTCGGTGGCCCGCATTAGCCCTCATCCCGTCATCGCCATTAGTGTTACCCGCTTCGAAGAGTTTTTTTGAGCATGTAACAGCCCATCGCCGTCACTGTCTCTGCGCTTTTTCTTCTCTAACGGAGGCGTGCGCTTGCGGAAAGACGAGAGGCGGCGGTAGAGATGAACTTCGTTCGAATGTGGCGTAAGTCGACGAGCGCGCCGGCACGTCCGGAGGCGCCGCATGCGCCAATTGCCGCCGACCCACCCTCGGCAGCCCCTAAGAGCGACGACAAGGATGCAAAGCACGCGCGCGCGTGGTGTGACGCTGACGACGGAGTGTCCCTGACGTCGCTCAGCCTGCACAGCTCTAACGACCACACGAGCCGCTCCGTGTCACGCCTCCCCTCGGATGACAACGACAGCGGCTTTGGGGCTTCCTTGCGGCGCACGTCGACGCCATGCTCTGTAAGTCACCCGCGCTGCTACGAAGACTAGTTGTTACACAACAACTAACGCTCATTTGCGCAGATTGACGACGTCTCTGCTCTCACTCTGAGCGATGGAGGCGTTCCCCTCGGCACGATCGAGATGGACCCCACGAAAGTCCACGCGACTGTTGCGAAGATTGTGGACAGCGCCGCACCCGAGGCTCTCGTTGGCGAGATGCGCGGGATCGTGGGACATCTGCTCTTTATGTGCGTCCGCCACGCGGATCACACGGGCGATCGCCGCCTGATGTCTGCGCTGGTAACAGCGACGCTCCGCGAAGTTCGGCGCAAAATGACGGTGGGTGAGAATAACTTGTTTTTTTTCTTTCTAGACATTCCGACGTGTAAAGTTCGTCTGTGCGTGCATGTGCGATACGCACGTGTGTGGCTCAAAGCGCTCTCAACGGCGTGCGTCTGTAGGCCATTGAGCGAATTGGAGTCGACGCCCAGCAGTCCGTCGAATACGGTTACTGCCTCGAGCTCCACGCCTTCTGGCTCACAAACACGTGCGAGCTTCTCGGTGACGCGTACAAGTACGCCGAGACTGGCTACGAGTCGACGTTCACGCCACCCCGCGCCCCAGAGGCCAATGCCTCGGCCGACGGCGAGCTCTCCATCGTGGAGATGCGCGCTGCGTTGGCGCACATGTGTGCGCGGACGTTTAGGCCGAGCCTCGCGGGTATCGTCGCGCGGGTCTTTCGGTCGACAGTCGCCGTCGTGAGCAAGAAGGTGAGCGCCGAGATAGCGCCCCTTGTCCGCGAATTCACTCAAGGCGATGTGGCGACACAGCCAGCGCGTTCCGTCGCATCCACCATTCAGGGAACCGTCGCGGACGCGGTTCTCGTTCTCGAGAGCAACGGCGTCCACGGCACGCTCGTGCGCCAGCTTGCGGAGCGCGTCATTGCTGTCGCGGGTCAGTTGGTGCACGACGCCATCGACCGCAAGCTCGATTCGATCGCGTCCAATGCCACGGCAGCGCAGCCGGAACGCACCGCGGCGAGCGAGTTGTCGGGCGTGAAGGACCTCGACGCGCGAAGCAGGCAGGCGCTCAATGCCCTCGTCGACCAGTTGGCCGAGGCGGAGGACTGGTTCAGCTTTTGCTTCGGAGAGTCGCCGGTTCGATTCGCGCGGGTTCCGTCCAAGGCTCGGCAGGACGACGGCTCTGACGATGGGGAGTTCGACGTGGTGGTGCCCGAGACGCCCTTTGACGCGCCCGTAACAATCCACTTTTCGCCGGGAAGCGTCGACTTTGCGGCGATTGAAATTCCAAAGGCGCTGCGCCTCGAGGGACTCGCAAGGAAGCGTTAGCGGCGCGTGTACAGGTTGTTTTTCTCCTTTGCGTAAAGTTATTGTCTGCGTGAATATAAGCCTCCAAACAGTCTCGTTAGAGTGTATTGCAGCTGCCTCAAGCGACAATCATGCAGCACCTTGCGCCCAGTGTGCGCGCGACAAGCGCGTAACCGGCGCAATGAACCCATACGAGACAATTCTCAGAGCAGTAGCGCACGCGATCACATGTCCGCCACGCGCCTGAGCTTGCGCTCGCTGAAGAACCTGTGCCGCTCGGCCGTGCGCGCAGCCCCAAAGAAACTGCTGATGGCGGGCGTGCCCTTCGCCGCCTCCGCGTTGGCGTCGTCTTCGTCGTCATCCTCCCTACGCAAGACATAGGGCAAGCAGTGGAGAGGCAAGGTCATTGATTGCCGTGAATCAAGAAAGGGAGGCGTGCGCGCACCCACCATCGCACAGGGACGGCGTGCTTGTCAAGGAGGTTCTTGCACGTGGCCCAGCTGAAGCGGACGATGCCCGGGTACCCAAACACGGGGTCGAGGACGTCCTTCAACCACTGCTGCGTGGTGGGATCTGTCGATGGGATGAAAAGGCGATAAGGACAATTGCGTCGAACGTCAGAGTGCGAACATGTGTAACGGGCATGCATACAAAAACCTGCACACAACTAAGCGGGGCTCACCGCTCGGATAGCCGCAGCCGTAGTTGGCGCTGATGTTGAGGTCGGCCTCCGCAAAGACCCAGTTCTTGAGAACGTCGTCGCGTGTCACCTGCGGCAAACGCAACGTCAGAAGTGCCGATGCGCAATCCATGCATAACCAACACGAGAAGAAGCGACGGGCAATCAAGTGCTAGAGCATGCCCAATCAATGCGTAAAGCAGGGCGCAAAAATAACCTTGGCACAAATGGAGGCCGCGCTGACGACCGGAAAGAGGCTGTCGGCCTTTGCCGTCACGGTGATGGCAATGTCTGGGAAGAGGCCACTCAGCTTCTCCTGGTAGCGCGCGGGATCGCCGACGGTATCGACGTACACCTGCGGACCCTCGACTGTCAGCAAATGGGCTTACAACGCACGCGCCTCCAAATACATAACAATGCACACACAGACACACACTCACACACACATACACACACACACACACACACACACGCACACATGCACACACGCACACACACGTGCACACCTCCTTAATGTATGCTCCCGCGTCGAGGGCGCCTTGAATAAGCTCAATGGCCGTGTCATGCGACAGCGCATTAAGGTTGTACTTTGACCTAAGAGCGTCAGAGAGGAGAGTCAGGAGGAGTCCATGCTCTAGTACGCGAAGCTGCGATCACGCACCTCCGCAGCATGCTCGCCGAAATGTCTTGCGGGGAGAGGACCTTGACGGCCCAACCAATGAAATCGCCCGCGTCTCGGATCACACGGAAGAGCGCGTCGCGCTGCGCTTCGTCGAGCGTCTTCGAGTCTGAAGAGTGGGACGTGCAGAAGTGAGTTGTCTCAAACAGAAGAGAGAGCGAGTAAAGTCGATGCGATGATAACGCACAGTGAACAGGGACGCCCCACCTGCAAAGCCGAGAGACGCAAGGCGCTGCTTCTGCGAGACTGGGCAATAGCAGATGCCGTACACCATCGGCCCTTCGCGGAGAGCGTGTCAGGAGGGCAATTCCAAGCACCACACGCATGCAAACCAACGATTCTAGCTACGATCTATGCGCAACAACCCCGCACACATGAAACATGCCAGCGAAACAACCCGCGCAGACACGTGTAACGCACCGAGGACGGGACCGCGGCCAGCCTCGTCAACGCCCAAGCAGCACGGCTCGCCGCGGCACGGCGCGGGCACCGGCGACGCATGAATGACGCTTCGACTGTTGTCCGCCATTTTCTAGGGACGGAGCGTTCAGGCAGTGACGTCTGTGGTTGGACTTGAGTTTGAGGGAGCGCGAAGTTGACTGCTACCTATACAGTCGCGCGGCATCGTAGGCATCGCTTGGTGGTGTGCCATATGCATCCGGGGCACCGTGTATTGACGAATCCATACAAACTGGACTTGGACTTTGAGTAGATTTTGCAGCCCCCGACGTCACAAGGTAGCCGGGCACCGGCAATTGAAAATGAAGGCGAAATGAGCCCAAATCCTGCTCTCCTCAATGAAAATGGCCTCATTCGCGAGAGTCCCAATTGGCACACCATCATATTGAAGATGCTCCCACTTTTTCTATGAAAAACGAACACATTTCCAAATCAAAGCGTCGAATCGCAGAAAAAAAACCTCAGCCGACACTCCAGTTGAAAAATGCGCGGGAAGAATGCTTCTAAATATAGTATCAATTGGGAAAGTAATACCATAAAAGTCTCGTTGCTTCACGGAATATGCCAATTCGGTATTGGGGGCACTGTGGCGCCAAAATTTGGTACTGGGCGCTAACGTTCGTGAACACCACCGCACACAACGTCGAATCTTTGGCGATTATCGAGTCGCACCGCAGCCCAAGAGAAGAAAGGCGGCGTGTGCATGTACCTCTGAACGTCTCAAACTGAGAGAGAGAAGCTGCGGACCTCACTCTCTCGCTTGTCTTTCAGGACGCCCTTTGTCCAAAAGGCCGTTCTTCGGCTGGTGCGCCCCTACGAGCACTGCGTTGAGGGTCTAATATGGGTCGGAGACCCGCGTCACAGGACTCGTCGTGGGTATTTCCCCGTTTCGCGTTATGAATCGCCGTGGGATATTGTTGTAATCGACGCAAGATTCTCGCCCCTCATTGCCATTTCTGCGGCTCGTGTTACACCAGGTCCAAGAAAATCACGAGCTTTTTTCCGCGGTCTCCACAGGAGCCGAGAGGGCCCTCGTCCGTCCCTGGGTGAGATACGCACACATATGCTAAGTCTGTGTGCGAACGTAGTGATCGCGCATGTGAGATTGCGTGAGGTGGTACAGTGCCGCATATCGCTTAACCCCGCACAACGCCACCGTGCGCAGGAATCAAGTAATCACGCGCTTCATGTTCCGCGGTGGCACCAAGGGCGACAAAGCATCGGGCGCGGACTCTGGATCAGAGTATAACGAGCCGTCGGATCCAAGCCAGGACATTCCATCATCTGCGAGTGCGACGCCGGCGCGCTCTACTGCGAGCAAGTCTGCGACGTCTCCGCTTTCTCACGGCACCACATCGAACACATCGACGCCCGCACACGCGGAGCCGCTCGTTCGAACTGTGAAATCGGAGCCGATGGAGCACGCGAGTGAAGCAATGGAGGAGACGAAGCCCGCTGTCCAGACGCGGAGGTCCCCGAAGCGGCCGATTGAGTTTGTGGACAGCGATGCGGAGGACGACGGCATGGGCAAACGGCGCGTTGTGGTCATCGGCGGAGAGGAATCGGACGACGACGACTTGGTGTCTGCGGACGTCGTTGGTGCGCGTGCGCCCCCTTTGCGCAGTGCGACTGCCTCGAAAGCACCCGACACGCAGCGTGAAGAGACTGGCGAGCGGGCGCAGGAGGTTGTCTTCGCCACAGTGGAGGATCCGATCGAGGAGGTGGCCGTCGTGAAGAGCGGCCGCGCGTTGCGGACAAGGAAGAGGTCAGTTTCCGCATTTTCGCGTGTGCATTTTCGCGTGTACATATCCGCGTGTGCATATCCGCGTGTGCATATGCGTGGGTGCATTTTCGCCTATACTGCATTTTCCGTATGCATATCCGCGTTGGGGGGCGCGTGCGCGCTGAGTGTATTTCAAGTCCTTTGCCTGTGAAGCTGAGTAACCATTGCGTCTCGGTCGCAGTCCGACGGCCGAATCGCAGGAGAGCCAGGGTTCGGACACACTGCGGCGATCGGGACGCGTGGCAAAGGCAAAGTCGCCGTCGCGCCCGCGCCCAACCACCCGGGGCAAGTTGTTTGACGGACAGGCAAGCCTCGACCGGCTGTTGCGCGATGGCCGGAGGGCGCAGGAGCGGCGCGAGATGGAGGAGAAGAACAACGCCGACGTGTCCGATTTCGGGGACGAGAGCGACGCCCTGAGCGCTGACGGTGACGGCATGTCGGATGTCGTGGCAGATGAGGAGCACCGCGAGCGTCTGAGCAAGCTGCTGGTACGTCCGTGTGTCGATGCATGGGCCCACCTGTGCGATGCTTCCACTGCTACTTGTTGGAAAGTGAGATCGCTGCCTCTTAACGAGTGACCGCAATTGCTGTGCAGACGTCGCGCGACGTGGGCGAATCACTCGGCCTCATGCGCCACGAGGACATTTTCGCGGACGCCCCCGACTTGCCGCTGTGGCGCGCGAAGCCCATCGCGGAGCTGTTTCCCGAGGAAGGGTCCCTCGAGCGCGCTGTCGGCGTCACCGCGGCGAAGGTCCTGCGCGAGTGCACGTCTGCGTCAGCGGATCCGTCTGCCCTGAATGAGATGGCGCCGTTCCTTCGCGGCCTCTTCCTGCTCACTGCGTGCCCCGACCCCCTCGCGCGGTGGATGTTTGATGTCGGTGAGCGTCGTTTGTCAAACGTAAAATGTGTTGGTGTGGTTTTCGTACGAAGGATGGCGTGCGCGCACTCCTTTTATGCTAGGATGCGTAGTGTTTTTGACGAGCTTCACATTTGTTGCGCCGTTGCAGCCGCATGGCACCCGAACACGCACGTGGCGCTGTCGTGCACACAGACGCTCGAGGACCTCCTATCCGCCAAGGTTTGTGGCGCTGCTGTCATCCTGCACTGTTGTGTGTGCCCCTTCGTGTGGGCTTACTCTGTCGGACGAATTTGCAGGAGTCGCGCATTGCGTGGGTGCCTGCTGTTGGCGACATCGTCGCTGCATTGGGTTCGCTGGGTGCGTCCGCGGCGTCCCTCTCTGCCAGTGGTGCCCTCGCCTTGGAGGCGTTGGGCGGAATTGAGCGATCAGCGGCATGGGCACGAGGTGGGAAAGAGTGAATGCCGCTGCATAGTCTGTTCACATTCGTCCGAAAGCTCACATTGCTTTTGTCTTCAACGTTCGTCTCTTTTTCGCAGAGTTTCGCTTCTCCAATTATACGTATGTCCTCCGCCTCACTGCGGCCTTTGCGACTCATCGGTGAGCAGCATTTGCCATTGTGCTTGAGCGTGTGCGCGGATCAATTGTTGGCCTGCATTCAAGTGACAATTGCAGGCTTAGTCCCACACTCATGCGTACACGCTCGCAGCATGAAATCTTTCGGCGCGCGCGATTTGTGCACCCTCTTTCTCGCTGTGGCGCGGACGACCCTCGACCGAAAGGCCGTCCACGCGCTTCCCGACGCGACGAGCTGCCTCGCGCGGCTCCTGGAATGCATCGACAAGGCCGATTGGCTCGACGTGGTGGGTGATCGCGCTCGCTGTAAACTCACTGCAGTGTTGCACTCCTGTTGCTTGTCGCGCATGCAAGTACCGGCGATGAGTAGCGAAGAGCTGCTGTTGGAGGCTGGCGTTGTCGAGCTGTAATCGTTAAGGGGAGTGCCGAAAGAAGATAGCCAGTCTTACTTGCACCCCTGTACCCTCTGACGTCGTTGCCTCGCTCCAGGTGGACGACCTTTGCGCGGGCTTGGCGCGAATCAGCGGGCACCACGAGAACCTCTTCCACGCCGTGCAGCTCGTCACGCCGACAGACCGCGGCATGCACATCCAGCGCCGCGTCGCGTTTGCACTCATGCACGCCCTCGCGCGCCGTCTCGGTTCGGGCGCGGCGCTCGCGGACACCATCGACGAGAAGTTCGACAACGAGGACGGCGCGGACGGCGCGGACGGCGTGGATGCGAAGGGCAAGTCGGAGCACGAGATGGGCAATGGCGAGAAGGCGGGTGAGGCGTTCGAGGCATCTGTGACCGCGGGGATTCGCTTTGGTTTGGCCGCGTGGCCGCGCAAGAGGGACTCCCTGGAGAAGGACGTTGTCGCGCACTGCACTCGGCTCGTCGAGACCATCTGCGTCAACGAAGAGACGGACTATGCGCTTCTGCACACGTGGGTGTGCCTGTCCACCCTCTGCATCAGCCCGGAGTACAAGACGCGCGTGGAAGTGCAGGTGACTTGGCGTGAATCGCGTGAGGGCGCCCAAGTGGCCGGATGTTGTGTGTGTGCGTGTGTGTGTGTGCTGTGTATATGTGTGCGCGTGTATATGTGTGCGTGTGCGTGGAGTGCTGAGGTTCGCATCCTACACGTCCGCACAGGAATCGCACGTGGATCGTTTCGCGCACGTGCTGTCTCAGCTTGGCCATCGCATCAAGGACGGGCGCGGCCGCTTCATCACGCGTAGCAAGGCACGTGAATCTTTTTTGTGCCACAGCCCCCGTACGCCACGTGCTTCGCAAGCATCGTAAGCGCATGCAACTGTCGTGTCATTTCCACCGAATTCTCACAACTGCCGTCTGCGTCGCCTACAGGTGAAGCTTCTCATCGTGCAGGCGTGGGGTCGGCTGTCCCTCGCACTCCAGGGCGTGGGCGACCGGGGACGGCGGCGCGGATTGATTGGCCAGCAGAGCAAACTTACGGCGCTCCCCGTGCGGAAGCTGTGAGAGTGGGCGATCAGGGTGACATATTTAAGGAGATCTCAGCATGTCTTCCTTCTTTTTTTTTTTTTTTTTTTTTTTTACTTCTCTTCTTAAGTAGCTAGTGCTTCTCTAAGCTACGAATGGCCGACTCGACAAGCGCCAGCTCCTGCTGGAGGCTCACGGGCTCGCTCGGCCGGCCACTCGACACGTCGACCTTGAGCCGACTGCCCTTGGTGGGGCGCGCCATATTCGCCATGGTAGGCCCAATTAGAGGGACGTTCTCCTCGACCCACACGCGCGCCTCTTCGTCGCGGCTCGCGAGGAAGGTCACGGCCGCTAGATAGAGCGGCGGCAACACGGACAGAACGAGAAACGCGGGGCTGATCGTGTATGTGCTATCGCCGTCGTACTCTCCTTTTTGTTGTTGCCTGCGGTTGCAGACAGTGCTTTAGCCGCGCTTGTAGTGCTTGCGTATGTGTGTGTGTGTGTGTGTGTGTATGAACCAGAAGGAAGCAAAGGACGATTTCGCAAGGTCGCACAAAACCACACCTTGCGGACGCCGACTTCGCAGACGTGGTCTTGGACTCGGTACGTCGTTCATCACGAGGGACATAGGTAGAAGCCGTCGCACCCTTCGAAAGCTGCTCGGCACGAGCTGCCTGTGCGCGAGCCCGCTCAGCGGCCGCCGTTGTCGCAAGCTTGTATTCGAGAGCGCGCTCCTTCTCCTTCATCAAAATTTCATCGACGCTGGCGCGACCGCGATCCCGCTTTCGTCGCTCGAGTTCCGCTAGCTTCGCAGCAATCATTTTTTGGTGCGATGCGATCTGGTCCCCCACGAACAGCTTGTCGAGCGTCGACGACGAGCGCTGTTTCGCATCCGCGGCCTCGTGCATTCGCCTCAAGAGGTCCTTTGCATACTCTTCCACGTCTTGTGCCGACGCCTTGTCGACATCGCCGGACTTTGCTGCTGCTGTAGTCGCAGTGTCTGTTGCAAAGGACCGCGCCGGAAGGAGCGATACGCGCAGGGGGCGCTGAAAAGATGCGTGGGCGACTGTGAGCGACTGTGCTGATTCCGTAAAAAATACGAAGCGAGGGGAACTTACCACGCGCCAACCCGTGCGACCCAGTTTGCCCACAGCTGAAGACATGTGTGCGAGTGAAAGACGAGTATTGCGCCAAACTCAGCCACACAAAAACGGTACCTTGCAAGTGTTGAAACGGGGCTCGCATAACACTCACCTTACGCGCCACACTCACAACTCACGTGCATATCACGTGATGTTCAGGCACGTGATCATCGCCCGAGTGTCCCTAGCAACTGTTGCCAAGGGCCTGATGCCCACACTCTTCACTCTTCAGTTTTGAAACTGTGCCTCGCATACCTTCGTTTCTTTCATCCGCTCAGTTCGCGATCACGCACACAAGTGACAGTGACGCAAAGTATAGAGGCAGACAGCTGCGAAGTCGCTTTGCGTCGTGCGGGGCGGCGCGTTCGCCGTCGGTTTGAGGCGGTGGCAGCAGACTACTCGAGTGTGCGCGTGCGGCGCGCGAGGCCGCAACGATGGACAACTTTGGGACTCTGCAGATAGAGTGGGGACCGACGATTATTTTTGCTCCTGTCGTGAAGTTTTCATGGACGTGTCCTCCATGTTTTGTATTCACATTTTTTTTTTCGCAATGCGGAAATGCATCTCCGTATCGCTGATGGACCCATGCTTTTCTCCAGGGCCTCTTACGGCTACAATGGCCGGCGGGCGCTCTCTGTCGGGAAGGACACGATCGCGTATGCGTGCGGAGGGAATGTTAAGTTTGTGCGCACGCGTACGGGCGAGGAGACGGTGCTCCGTGGCCTTGGGACGGGCGTGGGCCCGCTGGCGGCGAGCAAGGCGCAGAAGGTGTTTGCGTATGCCGAGAGGCAGCTCAAGCCGCGCATCTATCTCTTCAGATACCCCGAGCTCATCCGCCTCAAGTCACTGCAGGGTGCGTGGCGTGATTTACTTGTGTCTGTGATGGCCAACAACTGCAACTGCTGGAATCATGCTCTCGCGTTTCTCTCCCTCACGTGCGTGCTTATTTCACGTTTTAGACGGCACGGAACTCGAGTACACGGATCTCTGCTTCTCGCGCGACGGTACGCTCTTGGCGTCGCTCGGCGATCTCCCCGACTACACGCTCTCTGTGTGGGACTGGGCGCGCGAGGCGGTCATCGCGTCCATCAGCACTGCGGAGCGTCCCTGTCGCCATCTGTCGTTCAATCCGGCGAATTCGAAGGAGTTGTGCATGAGCGGCAACGGGCGCATCATGTTCTTCCGCCTCGAGAAGAACAACGAGCAGCACACGCTGGCGCAAGTGTGAGTGTCGCGATGTGCGCGGCCGATTGCATACGCCGCCGATATGTTCAACACATCTGACACTGCGTGTGCTTTCAATCGCAGTCCGGGCATTGTGGATGGCAAGGAAGACCTCTCGTTCGAGTGCCACGTGTGGGCGCCCCAGGGGAAGGTGCTTGCGGGGTGTGTGGGCGGCGAGCTCGTGTCGTTCGACGGAGCGACGGGCGAAGGTCGCGTGGCCGTCCCTGCGTCGTGTACGGAGGAGCCCTCGGCGCTCCCCCCGGGCGCCATTGAAGACATTGCCGTCGTGAAGGACAGCGTCGTTGTGGCGGGAAAGGTGAGTATTGGCCTCCACGTGTTGTTTTTTCGCCTTGGTTTCGTTTGACAGTGTGCCATTGCCTTTGTGTGCATCCCTAGTGCACGCGTTTGCTTTAGTGGGACTGCGCGCACCTTGTTCTCACGAGCGGTTGTCGCCTCTCTGCCACACGCAAACAGGACGGAATCGTCCGCTTTCTCGACGCCAAGGACGTCACGAAGGTGGTCGACACTGTGGAATTCAACGGGCCGGTCACGTGCCTCTCGGTGGCGGAGGACTTTCTCCACCTGATCGTCGGCACTGCCGCCGGTCGCCTCTGCGTCATGCCCACGCAGGGAAAGGGCGCAAAGACGCCGCGCACCATCGCCGATTGCCACAAGGGACCCATCGCCTCGCTCAGCGTCTCGTCGAACGGCGCGTGGGCGGCGTCGTGCGGCACCGACGGCGACGTCCGCGTGTGGGGGTTGGGAGCCAAGACGCTCTTCTCGTGCATCCGCGGAAACGCGCGCGCCACGTGCGCGATGTCCCACCCGCTCGCGGCGCTGCTCGTGGTCGGCTGTGCGGACGGGTGCCTCCGCCTGTACGCGATGGTGGACCCCTCGGCACCCCGCCTCATTCACGTGACGCGCGTCCACGACGGCCCCGTCCGCGCGATTGCAATGGACGAGCGCGGCCGCAACATGTTCACAGGCTCGAGTGACGGGCGCGTGTTTGTGCTCGATGCGCAGCCGCCCTTCGCCGTTCGCTGCTACCTCGCCGTGCGCGAGCCCGTCGTGTCCATTGCGTGCGCCGTCCTGGGCGAGTGGAGCGCTGGCGTCGTCCGGCTTGCCATCGCGACGCAGAACCCGTCTGGCAGCGGCTACAGCCCTCAGGGCGGCCAAATTGTGTCGGCCGATGTGCCCGACGTGCTCACGCAGCAGCACGTGAAGCGCGACGACCCGGCCGCTCTCCTGCGGCTCGTGGATCGCTCCGTCAACCGGTGCGGCATGGAGCTGCCGCACGTGGCGACCGGCATTGCGCTGGTCCCGCGCTCGGTCTGCGAGAAACAGAATCTCCTCTACGTCCTCTCGAAGGACCGGCGCCTCAACGTCTTCCGCCTGCCGTCGGTCGACGAGATGCTTTCGATGGCGCGGGGGCCTGTCGACCCGGTGCAGACGCTTCCGGGCCACGAGAAGGGCGGGGGTTTCATAACGATCGCACCCCACCACGACTGGATTGCAAGCGCGGCGCCGGACGGTTGCGTGGCCATCCGCCTTCCCGAGTCTCCCGATCGCATTTCGCGCACGGAGGCACACGAGCACAGGGACGGCGGCGCGTCGTCGGTCGGCCTGACACCGGACCACTCTCGCATCGTGTCCGTGGGCGTTGACGGCGTCGTGACGGTGTGGCGGTGGCATCTGAGCGACAAGGGCACGAAGGCGATGGAGGTCGTTGCGGCCGCCGCGCGCGAGACTGTGCAGATGAATGCGGCGGCCACGTCCCACATTGAGGGCGCGCTGGCGTCGCGGGAAACGGTTGTCGAGGAACCCGACGCGCCGCCTCCGAAGCTGGAGCTGGACGTGTTGCTCGCCGACGTGCACCGTACAATCGAGGCGAATTTCAAGGATGCGCGCCACTCGGTGGACGAGGCCGTCGCGTCTCTCCAGCAGCGCCTTCAAGACCTCATTGCGAAGAACGCACAGGTGCCGGAGATCGAGCGGCTCGCGCGGGACGAGTTTACGCTCGACGCCGAGCTGGTGGAGCGCATGCGCGCAGAGACGGACGCGACGGTTGCGCGCGTGAGGGAAGACATTGGCTACGAGAACCTCGCTCGCATGTTCCTGCGGGACCTTCTGAAGGAGGAGTGCTGGGACTCGATGGAGTCTGCTGGCAAGTCGCTGCGTGGCTTTGGCCGACAGCTCGAGGTCAGCAACTATCCCATGCGCACGCGGTCCAAGGAAGAGGTCGCCGCGATTGAGTGGGTCAAGACAATGCGCCGCATCGAGAACGCTGAGGCTGAAGCTCGCCGTCCCATTGAGGCTGCGCTCGCGCCGGCAGAGGACGGCGGGGACGGCGGGCTTCAGAACGGTAGCTCGGGCGCCGTTGGCTATGACCACGACGACGACGGCGCCGACGAGGGCGACGACTCGACGTTCGAAGGGGACGTGAAGGCGGACTTCCTGTACAACCCGTTCTCCCTCTACACTGCGCAGCGGAAGCGCACGCAGATTCTCCTGCTCCGGGACGTCCTCCACACGGCCAAGGCCGACTTCAACAAGGAGTTTGAGAGCGTTTCGCGGCTGAAGGAAAGCGAGATTGCGCGCGTCAAGGAGCGCAACGAGCGCATCGCGCACATCATGCGCGAGCTCGACGTGGTGGAGGAGCTGCTCGCGCCCCGGATGGCCGACATCGAAGTGCCCGAGCGCCTTCTCACTGTCAACGAGGACGAGATCACGGTCGAGAAGTACATTAGCCCCGAGGAGCGCGCGCGTCTCGCAGAGCAGCAGCGGCTCGAGGAAGAGCGGTTGCGGCTCGAACGCGGCGATAACGCGCGCGAGCGTGCGCTCGACACGATGATGGGCGGGCGCCTGGATGCTTCGGAGGACGACGAGCTGTTGCAGGACCTCGTGCGTCCCGAGTGGATGAGCAAGCCGGAGCAGGACATGACCGAAGACGAGGTGAAGGCCCTGCGCGAGTTTGAGAAGAAGGAGGCTACGGTTCGCGAGGAGCGCGAGAAGCGGCGGAAAGCGCTGGAGACGGAGCTGAAGAAGCTGCAGGCGGCGACGGCGGAGGGCTGCGCGGCGTTTGACGACCGCCTCCAGGAGCTGTTCAAGCGGCGCATTGACGTCGAAAAGGTCGTGTACCGACAGGAGCTCAAGATTGTGCGGCTGGAGGAAGCCCTGATTCTCGAGGAGCAGATTGACGAACGCGCCGTGCGGCTCTCCCGGCAGCTCGAGGAACGCAAGCTGACCAAGGCGCAGTCGGCCGCGGCTGTGACGATGCTTCGGCGCGAGGTCGACCTCGCCAAGGACGCGCACGAGGCCGCCGTCGCCGACGACAAGGCGATCGAGCGTCAGTTCCGTCGCGAGATTGCCGACACCATCGAGTCGCAGGCGGATACGCTGCTGCGCCTCTTCCGTCGGCGGCAAAAGGACAACGCCAAGGGCGCACAGAAGGGTCACGCCGCGACGTCGACCGACGACCCCGACCCGTTTGCTTTCCTGGACGCGGCGGCTGCGGAAGCGCACCGTGAGGTGGACGCCCTCGACATGCCGGCGGGCATGGACCCTGGACTCTTTGACCGCGTGGCGGAGTTTCGCACGCGGAAGATTGAGGCGGAGGCGGAGATGCGGCGCCGCGCTGCGGCTCTCTCCGAGGTATCGCAGTTTTTGCAGCGGCGTGAGGCCGAGGACGAGCGCCTGCGCGTGGAGATTGAGGACTTGCTGCGCGAGCTGAAGGCTTTGGAGGACGAGCGCGTGCGCATCACGCGGAACCTCGAGGTCCTCTTCTTGCTCAAGCAGGGACAGGTGGGACACTGCCTCTTGACTGCGCCCGCGCGTGCATGCCAGTTTGCATGTTGTTGTCAATGTTCCGTTAGAGTCGCAGCATTTTGTTGTTATTGCTCACACGGTGTCGCCGTCCCCTGGAATGCACAGGTCGAAGTGGAGCAGACGTCGCTGTTTCCGGACTTTTCGGACAGCCTTCTCATCCACCGATCGGTCGTGGAGGAGCTCAACTCTGCGATCATCACGCTTGGCCAGCACAAGGTCGAGGGGCTCAAGGACATGAAGGAGTTCCGCAAGGGCATCCGGTTGCTCGAGTGGTGCGTGGGATGCACTTCACACGCATACACGCACACGCATGCACGCGCACACACACGCGCACGCACACCCGCGCGGCATACACATGCACACCACACACGTATGGATGCACCGTGCCCCTGTGCTCATCCCTTTGCCTCTCGGCGTGCGCTGTCCACAGGGAGAACACGCGCCTTCAGATGGTCGCCGAGGACCTCGTGACAAAGACGCGCAACGTGCAGCTGCTCCGCGTGACAAAACAGCTGCAGACGATCATCAAGGAGGGCACAATGGAGCACCACGCCGCCGAAGTCGCCAAGCTGGAGAAGCAGCTCGAGTTCACGAAGCAGGTGTGTGCACGCACCCCCCC
>CALSCQ010000320.1:0-20896 GCA_943704525.1 Pigoraptor vietnamica
TGTGTGTGTGTGTGTGTGTGTGTGTGTGTGTGTGTGTGTGTGTGTGTGTGTGTGTGTGTGTGTGTGTGTGTGTGTGTCTGTGTCTGTGTGTGTGTGTGTGTGTGTGTGTGTGTGTCTCTGTGTGTGTGTGTGTGTGTGTGTGTCTGTGTGTGTGTGTGTGTGTGTGTGCGTGCGTGCGTGTGTGCGTGCGTGTGTGTGTGTGTGTTTGTGTATGTCTGCAATGTCGTTTCCTGTGTGTCTGCATGTCGTTTCTAGTGACTCACACCCATGCCCCTGTTTGTTGCCTTGTTACTCACCTCGACTGCCTGCAGATTGGCCCCGAGCACTACCAGCAGCCCGTCCTCAAGGTCCTCCACGGCCTCATCCGCAACGCCAACCTCTCGACGAGCAGCCTGCGCGGGTGCAGCGGTCCCGTGATGGCTTCGATCGCGCGCATGCTGCGATCGCCCCTGTGGGAAGAGGCACTGCGCGTCCTCGACGCCGCCATGTACATATCGAAAGTTGGCGCCATGTCGCCCGCGCTGCAGACGGCGTCGCGTGGAGGCTTCACTCGCAAGGAGTCGCTCTCGGCGCAGTTTCTGGGGCTGAACCCGTGGCGACACCCGCAGCAGTGCCAAGCCACCGTCCGAAACCGACTCACCATGCTTGTGCGGACGTTCTCGAACCGCGGGACGCCTGCGCAGCGCCCATCCGCGCCGATTGTGTTCCGCTCGGAGGAGGAGGAGGCCGCGCTGGTGGCCGACGAGATGTTTGCGAACGGCGGCGACGGCGGTGGCGAACGCTCGGCAGCGGACGACGTCGTGCAGACGGTCCTCGGGGCGGGCGCGCCGGACTTTGGGCTTCTTGAGACGGAGCAGTTCTTCACCGACTTTGACTTTCTCACGGAAGCCCTCGAACAGGTGGAGAAAGAGGAGGCGGCGGAGCGGCTGCGCACGCGGTCGGAGAGCACCCTCATGGACAACACGAGCGCGGCAGGCTCGAACACGGCCGTGCGCTCTCGCTCGGCGACGGACGAGTCGGATGGGAGTGTCCTCAGCCGCTCTCTGCCTCACACCGAACTGCTCACGGCCATGCGTACGGTGAGCCCATCGTCCCGACCGGCCGAGTTCGAGGACGCGCAGGTGCGCGCTGCCGCTTCCGCGGTGCCTCCGGAAATTGCCGTGTCTCCCGCGCTGGAGCGCCGCATTTCTCTGCCGGCGTCCGCTGCGCCGAGCCTTGGCGAGTCGCCCACGTCGGGACTGCGGACGCTCCGCGCGCAGCGTGCCATTAGCGCCCCCCTACACCCCTCGCCCACTCTGCGTTCGACAACGCCGGGCAGCAACACGCCCGCTGTGTGCGAAGAGGGAGACGAGCTTCCTCCGCCACCCGCGGACATGACGACTGCGCAGTCGCCGCCCAATGCCCCGAACGTGGACGCGGCTGTGGCGGCCGCCGAAGCAGACCTGGCCGCCTCGGGAGGCGTGCGCCGCTTGTCGCAACTCATGTACCAACAGATTCTGCAGCGCACGCCCAGCGTCGACTCGCCAACGGCCGACCGCCGCACGGCGCCCGTTCCGCACCTCCGCGTCACTCGCTCGCCGTCGGAGACCGATGCGGCGCCGCCGGGGCCGGGCACGTACGCCCCACAGCCCAAACTGCCCAACGGCCAGAAGCCGCCGGTGGCCCCGAAGCGTCCGCGCGGGCTCAGCGAGCCGCCGCCGAAGTCGCCGCAGCCGCAGCGCATGGGATTGCCCGTGCAGCTACCTCAGCCGACGCCGTCGATTGCCGAGGACTTGCGCATGGCTGGGCGTGCGGTCCCCGACGCCGCCCACGCGCAGGCTGTCGGCGCCGCGGCGGCCGAGTGGGCGGAACACGTGAGCCGTTGCATGGCGGACGCGCCCAAGTGCCCCCTTGCCGGCGAAACGGCGCCTGCGTTTGTGCGCATGTACAGCGCGCTGCTGGTGGGGCACCGCGCCATTCTCGCTTCGGTGCTCAGCGTGCTCGGCGAGATTGCGCCGGACCTTGTCGCGCGGATGTGCTCGCACATTGACGTGCTGCTTGCGATCGACCTGCCCTACGTCTTTGCGAACGCGGACGCGGTGCGTTTCTCGCGCCCTCCGTTCGTGTCTTGCATGGAGACGCTGTCCTGTCGCATCTGTGCGGGCGCTGATTGTGACCGTATTTAGCGTGAATTATGTGTCTGTTGCATGGGTGGCCTGCAATGTCGCGTCGCTCCTTCTCATCTCGCGTCGAATTTTCAGGCCGAGCACATGCACCTTGCCGAGGCGCACAACACGCTCCTCCTTGAAATTTCGGAGCGCGTCAACACGTACGTCGCGAAGCGGGCTGCCCTCGCGCAGCAGGTTGCCGAGGCGGGCGGCCGTTCGGTGCAAATACTGGCCGACGGCATCCTCTACAATATCCTCAGGGATGCCCTCAAGCTCCACTCGGAGCTCGTCAACATTCTGTCGGCGTACGGACGTGTTGTGGACGTCTTCGCGGCAGGGCGGAAGTTGCCGACTGGAGAGGTGCGTCGCGTGTGTGCGAGGGCGATGGCACCATGATGTTCTCTCCTGTGCGCAGAGGTGTCAGAGATGTGCCATTGCTTACATTGTTTTCCTCCGCCCCAGGTAACGGACATCACATCCCAACTGAGCGCCGCGCGCGAGCTTCTCCGCCGCGCGCCCCCCCTCGGCGTCCCCGAATCAATGGACATGTCCGCGTTCGACCCCTCGAGCGAGCAGTCGCTTGCGGAGGCGACGCAGGTGATCGTGAGCTCGTTGCGGTCGCCCATTGCGTGCGGACAGGCGCCGGCGCTGCTCCGTGCATTCCGCGCCCTCTTTGGCCCGGGCTCTTTCTATCCGGGCCTCGATGGCGATTCTGAGCCCACGGCACTGCTGGCAGTTATGGCGTCCGAGTGTGCGCGCGAGGCCGGCGGCCCTGTCGTCGCTGCAGTCGCGCGTGAGCGCCTGTCGGACACGTGCCGCTCCCTTACCGAGGAGACTGCGCAGATTCTTGCGGCAGTGCAGGCTGACCGCAGGGTGCGACGTGCATCGGTGGCGTAGTCTGATGCTCGCTTGTTGAGCTTCAAATGTGTTTGTAAGTGCGGCGTATGTTTGCTGTGCCGTATCATTGTTCATGCGTCTGTGTGCGTCGCGCGCGTGTGTGCGTGTGTGCGTGAGTTCAAGCGCGTTGGCGGCTGCGTGCGGCGCGCGTCGGGAGCAATCTATCAATGCATCTCTGAGACATTTTGCAGTGTAATGCAAACTGTATAGGTGACTTGGCCTCACGCACGCACGCACACGCACACGCACACGCAAACGAAATGCAATGCGACGCGCACACCAACTGCAAAGCCGCCCCAAAGCGCGGCCGTCGTTGCGGTCAATGTGACAGACGACAATCAAACACAAATTTCAAAGGAAAACCAAATGCGCACAGTACGACGTGAGCGCACCCATGGGGCACCCGTTTCTAGACGAGCTTGTCCTCGTTCTCATCCCCGTCGTCCGCCTTCACGCCAGACAGCGCAAACGGAATCGGGGAGCCCGCGGCGCCGACCGACCGCAGCGTCCCGCTCTTCGGGGTACCGCTCCCGTCCTTCTTCAGCTGGCCACTCCCAAACTCGCCGCGCGCGACAAACATGTCGCTGCGGAGGGGCAGCGGGGACGCGTCCTCGGGCGCTTCGGCTATGGACGGCGCGGACTTGCGCCGCGGCCCCGTGCCGAACACCTCCGCGGCTGTCGGTCGCTTCTTCCGCAGAGACGAACGCTCCGAGTTGAACTTGCGCTCGCTACGGGGCGAGAAGCCCGCAGCCTCGATCGCCAAGGCCGGCGAGCTCGCGTGAATGTTGACGGGCTGTTCGCCGCGAGCCACGTCCTCCTCCGGCGGGTGCACGACGATCGCCATCGTGCTGCCCGCGGGCGCCAATTCCGCAGGCGCCGGCGCGGCGAGGTTCGAGAGGGATGCCTCTGCCTCGCGCACGTCGCGCCGCATTCCTTCGATCATCCGATCGATCGCGGCCATTCCGCGCCCAATCGTCAAGAAGCTCGCGTTGGTGCCCCGGCGGGACCGCGTCGTCGCCTTATTGAGCTGGCTGGCCGTGGCGCTGCGCTCGAGGACGGGGACATCCACGGACCCACGGCGCAGCGGCAGCGGGAGCGAGCCTGCCGAGCCGGGCACATACGGTTTCCCTGCACGCGGCGCATTGGCGATTGGTATGCGGCAACCAGCGGCACCGTGACGCAGCAGACATACAACAATTTCTCTCTGCTCTTCGCACGAGTCAATGGGTGTTCAAATCCTACGACAGCCACGAACCAATGTCTACTCTTCCCACCTGAGGCCATGATTTCCGCCGCTCCGAGGGGAAGCGACGCCGCGTCAAGCGAGCGGTCGAGGTCCTGCAGGATGGCCTGCGCCTGCGCCTGATCCGCCGCGGGGTCGCCCCCGGATAAGCCCACGAAGTTGAGTGCGCTGACGGAGGGCACGCCATGGTAGTCGTCGTCGATGCTGCCGTCGAGCACGGCCTCCAGGCGCCGCGCAAGGTCCACTTGTATCTCCTGTGGCCGTGCGCGAGGGCACAGGGTGAGATGGACGCACGTGGCCCCACTGGGGCGCCTTCCCACGGAGGCCCACTGCGGCACGTGACTCACCTCTTCCTCGGCATCCTCGGAGGTCGCGTGGACGTAAAAGTAAAAGTGGCGGCGGAAGTCCGTGTTGTCGACGTAAATGGCGAGGTACTTGCGAATGCGCTTGAGCGCGTCGTAACGGACGGCGTCCGGAATCTCCGATGCCGGAAAATCGGGGCCGACAAAATCGTCCGACTGCGATAGAGTGCGCGTGAGCAGGGAAGCGAGGACAGCCGCAAACAATGGCTGCACAGCACCACGGGACACGGCAGAAGGCACACGGGCTACATGCACAGCGACAACACAAGCAAGTGTTCCACCAGCCACAGTTTCAACACCCGCACACCAACACCACGTATGCACAGCGACAACACCGGTTTCACCAGCCACAGCTGCAACAACCCGCACACCAACACCACATATGCACAGCGACAATACCAATTTCACCAGCCACAGCTGCAACAACCCCCACACCAACATCACATATGCACAGCGACAACTCTAGTTTCACCAGCCACAGCTACAACAACCCGCACACCAACACACAAGACACAGCGACAACACCCACCACGACGATCGAGAAGTACTCCTGCACGACGCCGATGTTGAACTGCACAAACTCATTCATCACCCGCATGAAGGCGAGTGGGGAGTCCTCCTCAAACATCGCGTTGTTCGCCAGCGCCTGGAACACCTTCGTCACGAGCGACAGCGTGCGCTTCGCCTCGCCCTTGGGCGCCTCTGCAGAGGCACAGCACAATGCACGTTAGGGAACAGTGTGCGTTTCTGTTTTTTGGGAGGCGGTGGCGGTGGGGGAGGCGGGGAGAACGCACACCCGCAGCCATATGACAAGCCCAAAGGTGTACACAGTTAGGAATGCGCCCTTTCTGCCGCAATTTCGACAAGACCCACCGCTGCAAATGCCGTATGATTGCGGGGCTGCGATGGCGGCGGCCACGTAGCGCACAAAGAGGAGCTTGCCGACGCCCAGGAACGTATGCTCCGGAAAGTACTCGTTGACAAAGTCGAAGGCATAGCGGCACATGTTGCGCAGCGGCCTGCAAACACACGCAGTTGTCAGCAGTTGCGCCACCACGCCACAAACGCACATAGGTAGCGAAGGGTCGACACAAGCAAAAAAAAAAAAAAAAAAAAAAAAAAAAAAAAAAAAAAAAAAAAAAAAAAAAAAAAAAAAAAAAAAAAAAAAAAGGCGCATTATTGCTGCTACTCTGTCGCGCAACACCCACTGCGGCATGATGTCGACGGCGTCGAAGAGACACTCGAGGAACGACTTGCAGAGGTGCATGAGGCGCTCGGCGTTCTCCACGAGCTGTATGGGGTCGCTGACCTTCGCCGGGTTGATCTGGAGCGGCAGGCGCAATTGTAAGGCTGCAGGAGCGAGAGGCATACCACGGAAAAAACGACTTGCGCATAACAGTAGACAGGTCAGGGAATGCGCGCATGCCCCGTGCACCCGCGTGCCCCGTGCACAGTGCCCCTTACCTCGCACGAGAACGAGTGCGGGTCCTCGACAATCTCCCGCACGAGATCGCCGATGGCCTCGTTGATGTAGGCCGTGCCGAGAGTGAAGAGGTAGATGCTGATCAACCGCCCGCCCACGCCCTGTCCGCGGAACAGCGCCGCGGGCGCCGCAGACGACATGACGTCGCGCTCCACCATCGCGCACACGAGTCGCTCGCTCTGGTTCGCTGCCGCAAACACGAGCAGGAGCGAGTTGGCGAGCTCGTCGGCCTCGTAGTTCTGCACGGCGTCGCAGAGCGCGCGGACGGCCGCGAACGAGTCGTCGAGGATCATACTCGTGAGTGCCGACTCCATGCCAGAGTCCGTGAGGGGGCGCGTCAGCAGCGCGCGCAGTTCCGCGAAGCGGTTCGTCGACCGCGGCGCGCCGTTTTCGATGAGCGTCTGTCCGATTTCCCGCCGCGATATCAGCGAGCACACCTGTGGCAGGCCGTCAATCAGCAGCCGCTTGAGCATCGCGAGCGCGTCCGAGCGGAGCAGGACGGTCTCCGTGAAATACTGCGTGCGCGAGTCGCCGTACGCCGGGGGGAGCGCGTACAGCGGCGGCGGCTCCAGCCCCAGCACGGCAATTTCCTCGAGGAACTTCTTCACGCGCGGCCGGTTCGCCGACACAAACTCGCGCACGGCGCCGTTGTCAAAGTACGGGTAGCGCTGTCCGAGGTCCGAG
The DNA here is from genome assembly GCA_943704525.1 of Pigoraptor vietnamica. Lineage (NCBI taxonomy): Eukaryota > Filasterea > Ministeriida > Capsasporidae > Pigoraptor > Pigoraptor vietnamica. The sequence goes on from CALSCQ010000320.1 coordinate 6,817, forward strand.
CGGATCGCCAGGGCGTGCACGAGCGTCGCGATGAGTCGCAGCGCGTGCGCGGCCTCCTCTGGCGGAAGATCCGTGGCGACGCCGTGGGCCATCGGGTTCGCAATGGCCGGGCAGATGTAGCGCACGAAGAACAGGCTGCCGGCGGCGCTGTACTTGGCCTCCGGGAAGTGCTCGTTGACAGACGTGTAGGCGGCGTAGATGGCCGAGCGAATGACGGGCGGGCACTCCTGCGCCGACGCCATCACAGCATCCACGAGAGACTGGCACACCTGCGCAGCACACAAGTAAGGGACAATCAGCAGCAAGCTTGGAGAAACCGAACGCGAGAGTCGCACGCTTTGCACAAGACATTGCTCATTGCGAGAAGGCACACGAACCTCCAGCAGTCGGCCGAGGTTGTCCTCTGCGCTCTCCCTGCGGCCAAGGCGGGACTTGTCCGGCTCCAGTCCGTTCGGGTTCGCGCACACGCGGTCCACGGTGGGTGCCAGGAGGGCCTTGAGGTACTTGCGGCCATACGCTTCGGCAATGGTCGCAAACATCGTCGTCGCCACCGTGTCCGTGCGGAAGAGCGAGGACGGGTTGACCGAGGAGAAAACCTCGCGCTGGAAGGCCGACTGCACAAGGTGCTGGCCAACTCCGTTCGACTCAAAGACGCACACAAGCGCCTGCACGGCCTCGCGCACGCCGACGCTCGGGACGTCGCCGCTCTCGGACACGTCGCAGAGCGCGCTGACGGCAAGCAGGCCGTCCTCCAACAGCAGCTCCTCGAGGCGGCGCAGGACGTGCAACTCTGCCGCGGTCATCGCGTTCGCGCGGCGCACCGTTCCGAATCCGATGAACGACGAGTCCAGCTGCTGCGCGCCGCCCGTGCCGGGACTCTTCGGCGCCTCTGTGGGCGGCGCAGGGGGCGCGGCCGCCTTCCCCTCCTCCTCCTCGGCGAGGTACATGGGCGCAGGGTCCGGCAACTTTCGCGTCGAGTCCTTGCGCTCCTTCCTCCGACGCCGCCTCAGCAACACGCCGACGACGACGAGCAGAATGATGATGATGAACCCAAAGATGCTCGCCAGAATGACGCCAATCTTCTCGCTGCTGTTCAGCCCCGACTTCGACGTCGACGCCTGGAAGAACGGTGTCGAGCCTCCGGACGACGCGGACGTGGGTGCTGCGGCAGTCGTCGAGTGCGAAGGGGGTTCCCACAGCACTTCAATGGACATGACGCTCTCGCCGAGCAGCGCCGAGAGGGTGCCGTCCGCAGCCTTGCTTGCCACAAACGCGAATATGGCGGCGGCGCGCGCGGCCGTGATGTTCGCGAAGATGCCCCAGTCGAAGATGATGCTCCCGCTGCTGACGCCGAGGAAGCGCAACTCTTGGGCTAGCTGCAGTTCGCCGAACGCAGACACGATGTCCGAATTGATGAAGGACGAGTTGAGGAGGAGGTCGCGTATCTTGCTCAACAGGCGCACGCGTCGCGCGAAGGTGAACGACGGCAGCGTGCCGTTGAGGCGAAGGCGGAAGGCGAGCGTCGTGTTCGTCTCCGGCTCCTGCAGGTAGATATCGAGCGGCGCCGTGGCGTTCTCTCCGCCGAGACCGACGGCGGTGACGAGCACGCTGATGTTGTTGGGCACTTCGACGGGCACAAAGATGCCGTACAGAATGGACGACGACTGGTTGAAGTAAAGGTAGTTGGGCAGGGGCGAGCCATCCATCATCGTCACGGTGAGGTTGAACACGCCCGCGTCGTTCCCCTCCTGCGCAAACACGCTCGGATCCACAATCACCGCCGAGATGCCGACCCCGTAGTGCGCGGAAATGCTCTCGAGTTCCCCGATAACGACCACAGGGAAGACGCCCGTGGCGCCCGTCTCGGTCGCCGCCGCCCCCGTGCCAGTTGCCGCTGTGGCCGACGCCAGCGCAGTCGTCGCGGTGACGACACTCACAATCTGGGTTGCGGACGAAGTGGCCACTTGCGCCACGGACGTTGTCGTCGCATCCGTGGAGGCGACAGATGCAGCAGAAGACGACGCGCTCGGCGACTGCTGCGCCGAAGCCGACGACGTGTCGGACGGGCTTGCCGCACTTGGCAGAGAGGACGCCGACGGCGAAATTGTCGCAGTCGAAGTGAGGCTGTCGACAGAGGTGCCAGCCGTGTCCCCATTGCCCGCGCCGGTGGCAGACGCGCCTCCCGAGGACACGACGGATGCTCCCGCACTTGCCGCTGACTCCGCCGACGCGCTCGTGCTCGATGCGCTTGTCGCCGCCACCGCCGACGACACCGAGCTGTCGCCATTCGACGGCACCGTGGTGAACGATGCCGTGCTGGAGACGCTCGCGTCGGAAGCTGTCGCAGTAACTGGAGAGGACACCGACGACGACGCAGCATCCGCGGAGGGCGACTGCGCCGGTACTGTCGAGGAGGCCGTCTCGCCACCCGCAACGCCAGTCACAGCCTGCGCCGAGGACGCAGACGGGGACATGCTCGCACCGGAAGTTGCCACAGAGGTTGGCGCAATCGACGACGAGAAGTCCACGCTCGTCACAGTATCGCTCGCGAAAGTAGGGGAGGACGTGGGGAGAGACGGCGAAGGGGAGGCGGTTCCGGACGCGGCAGTATCGCTGGGTGCTACGGCACCTGCGGTTGACAGCGACGCACTCGCTGCAAACGACGCACTTGCGGCTGACGATGCTTCCGCACCCGCACTTGCGGTCGCAAGCGAGACAGACGAAGACGAGGCGCTCGAAGATAGGGTTGCCGCAGCGCCTTGCGCAGACGTCGCGCTGGCCGATACCGAGGTTTCGGCAGACGTGCTTGCAGCCGCAGAGCTCGCCGATGTGGCGCCCATTGCGGACGTGGAACCGCCTGCGCTACTGGCAGAGGCAGTAGTTGTCGCAGGCACAACGGCCGACGGCGGAGACACGAGGACCGTAATGTCAATGATCCCGCGCTCGATGACGGTTTCGAGGAAGGCGCGCGCGGCCGGAGTGAGCAGCACGGCCAGGGCACTGCGGGCGTCGTCCGCGTTGGGCACATTCGCTGTGAAGTCAAAGGCGTACGACTCGCTCGCGCCGAGTGTCCCCGCCAGCAGCGAAATGCCGCCAAACTGGACCCAGTCGCCAAGGTCGGCGTACGAGCGGCCCGTGTTGAAGAGCAAGAACGCACCGATCGCAATCACAGCGCGGATCCGCTGTCGCGCGTCCGTGGGATCGCCCGCGACCCTCACACGCACTTCAAAGGGCAGCGCCACGGCGACGCCCACCTCGACGACGATGGCGAGCGGCACCTCGGCAAACAGCCCCGTCTCGTCGTCCGTCGCGCGTAGGGCGAGGGTCACCGTGACGTTGTGTGGCACCGACCGCCGCCGGGATGCAAAATCGGACGACACGCCAACGCCAAGGAGGCGTGGGGAAGAGCCCGCGGAAAAGGGCGTCATGTCGGCGTCATCAAAGGCCGATGCATATTCGGAGCCGTCAGAATCGAACCAAAGCCATGGCGGCAGGTCCCCCCCGTCGGCCGAGAAGAGGGACAGCGACAGGGACGACTGTTGCGCGAAGACGTCCGCCGGAATAGGCACAACGAGCATGCCGTGATCAGCGCGATAGTACACGGTGGGCAGGGTGCCGACGACCTCAACGCTGGTGGACGACGGCACCACCGACGCCTCAGTCGGCGACGAAAAGCTTGCCGTGGGCGCAAATGATGTCGAGAAGACGTCCGACGACTCCGTTCCCGTGGCCACCGCAGTTGCCGATGCGTCGCTCGCGGAAGACATCGGCCCGGTCGACGCCGTTGCCGACGCCTGCGCTGAAGACGCCGCCGAAGAAAGTTCGCCTTGTGCGCCGGCCGTTGACGTCACGCTCTGGGACTGGGACGCAGTGGACGATATGGCGCTCTGTGTCAAAGCGGGCGTCATTGATGAGTCGGGCGATTGCGCCGAAGGCGTTCCAGAATCCGATGCCTGGACGTCCATCGTCGTCACAACGGTTGGAGATGCAGTGGACGTCGACGCCACCGTGTCTGACGTTTGCGCCGGAGTGGTGGGCGACGGAGAGAGCTCTCCTTGCGAGGCGCCCGTCGAAGTAACGCTCGGCGACACAACTGACGAAGCAGAAGTCAAGTCGGCCGAGGACGCAACGGCCGAGGGCTCAACAACCGAGGACGACGGGACACCGGAGTCGCTCACGAGCGATACCGGCGCTGACGCGGCGGTGGGCGACGGTGTCAGCGTGACAATCGCGTCCTCCGAAGTCGACGGCGCAATGACGGTGCCAGCGTCAGAAGACACCGCTGCCGACGAAGGACCGGCGCCTGCAGTCGGTGCGGCGGCACTGGATGCGTCACTGCTGGCAATTGAAGACAGCCACGTCGAGGCGGACGACGGCGCGGATGACGAAATAATGTCCGAGGCGCTAGAGGGCGCAGTGCTGCTGGCGGCTGCGCCCGTAAGCGAGGACGACGCGCTCTCGGCGGGCGTGGACAGAGGCACATCTTCGGAAGCCGACATTGTCGCAGTGGAAGCGACAGAAGACGCGGCCTCTCCAGAATGTGACGGCGGCGGCAACGCCCCATCCGTCGCAGTAACTGCCGACGGGGTCGCCTGATCGACCAACGTCGTTGTGGACGACAAGGTCGACAACAGCGCCGAGCTTGCAGAAAGAGAGGAGGCCTCTGTCGCGGAAACCGCGCTCATGGAGGGGGAAGAGACGGCCACGGCCAGCGTAGGCGAAAGCGTGTCGGTTGCGGCTGGCGACGTGGAAGCAGCGACGTCGGCACTCATCGCAGACGAGGACGAAGGCGCTTCGGTCGAAGTGTCAACGTCTGGAACCCAAGTCGACGACGCGACAACGTCCGGCGTAACAGACGTCGTCTCCACCGACGGCGTGGACGCGACTCCTGCGGGGATCGTCGTCGCAGACGGGCTCGGCTGAGCGGAAGAGGACGGAGCACCCACAGGTGACGAAGACATTGACGTGGTGATGACTGGCGACGGAGCGCCAGACACAGCAGACGACGCCAACTCAGTCTCCGCGGGCGACTCCGAGAACTCCGCGGTCGAGGACGCTTCGACAGGCGGTAGCTCGGCCGACGTGATGCTCGAGGTGGACGCAAGTGGCGAAGAGGCAGATGGAGATGCATCCGCCGCCGAGCTCACTATGAGCACGCTGGCGGTCGGCGTAGTTGTCGTGCCTGTTACAGTGCCTGGATCGCGGTCAGGCGGAGGCGTCGGCTGCACACCCGGCGTCGTACCAGAGGTCGTTGCGGGCACGGAGGACGTTGAAATCGACAGGCCCTCGGCGACACTGCTCGACACAGCCTCAGTGACACTGCTCGACATAGCCTCCGCCGCAGATGTCGACGGGAAGGACTCGCCCGAAAACGCAGAAGAGGGCGCCATGGCCTCGTGCGTGGACGTCATCGCGTGTGATGTTTCGACCGATGTGGACATGGCGCTCATGAATTGCGAGGACGATGACGCAGGGACCTCGGCGGCGCTGGATGATTCCACGAACTCGGTGGATGACGCCTGGGCAGTCTCCGTTGACTGTGAAACGGCGGTCGACGAGGGTGCAGGCGTGATCGTTCCCAGCCCATCCGACGGCAATGCAGCGTCCGACACCGCCGACGACGTTGCAGACGACGCGACATACGACGACGTTGCAGCCGACGACTGCGATGACACAGTTGCTGGCGCAAACGTGGACGAAGCCGCCACGATCGATGACCCCGGTGCGGACGTGCTATCCGACATCGATTCGGATGACGTAACGTCCGGTGCCTCTGCGCTTGCAGACGACGGCCCCACAAGCGAGGAAGACGGTGCGGACCACTGTGACGACGACGACCCAATCGGCGCAGTGGCCTCAGTGGACGCTGTCGACGGCGTCGCAAGAGCGTCTGAGGACGGCGCGGACGCGGGCGTTGACGTTGCGAAAGGTGTCAATTCGGCCTCGCTCGATGTAAGCGACACAGACTCAACACCCTCTGACGAGTGCACGGACGACGCCGAGGGGATGGGATTGGGCGCTGGCGGCTCCACGGATGACGACCCCGTGCCATGCGCTGTCGATGCGGGTTCGGAGACAGGAGCTGAGGACGCCGCTGTCGCCTCTACCGATGACGACGCCGCACTCGGTGAGGCGACGAGACTCGACGCCGCACTCGGTGAGGCGACGAGACTCGGCGTCACACCTGCTGTGGACGGGCCTGTCGATGTCAGCGCCGCCGATGACGATGGGGACGCAGACGGCAGCGGGAGTGGCGCACCGGTCACCGCGCCAGACGACGACGGCGGCGAAGCGCTTGCAGGGACCGAAACAAATGACGAGGTGGCCTCTACAGCCGAGGAGATAGGCTCCACAGCCGAAGAAGCGGGCCCAGGCGCTTCGGTGGACTCGGAACCGCCGTCGTCATGCGAAGTCGACGACGACACAAACGCTGCGCCCGACGGCGAGGCTACAAGTGGGGTGGATGCGAAAGTCGTCGCAGTGGAGGAAGAGACAATTGATTGCAGAGACGCAGAACCGGTCGCATGCGATCCCACAGGAAACCCCTCCGCTGATGATGACAGGGAGAGCGTCGTGCCTGCGGCCGAGGTATCCGCGGGCGCTGCCGACTGCATTGACGAAACGACCCCCGAGGGAAGCAAGGAAGCGCCAGAAGTCTCCGCCTCCATCGACGAGGACGGCTCGATGGGCATGGACGACTCAGGCGCACCCGTCGCTGTCTCGCTCGCCGAAAACAAAGCGAAAGACGATTCCGCGGAGGGCGACGTCGTGGTGGTCGAGGGGACCGCGGGGGGCACGACGGCCGGCGTGGACGCGACAGAAGGAGTAGACGACGACAGCACTGAAGGCGCTGACGTATCTTCGACGACGCCCGCTGATGACGACGGTACTGCCACCGAAGACGTCAGCTGCTGAGCCGACGACACGGCTGTAGCGGAAGTCGCTGTTACTTCGGCGCCCGAAGAAAGCGTAAGCGTGGGCGTAGGCGAGGCCGACGATATTGTCGAGGACTCTCCCACTGGCGGCACGGGAACGGCGTCCGTTACCGACCACGCAGCGGACGCGAACGACGACACCGTTGAGGAGCTGTCTGGCTGGGACAGAGTGGACGATGCCACAGCGGAGAACGAGACTCCATCCGGGGCATGCGTGAGGGTCTCGGTGGCTGATGCGCTTTGGACAGATGCGGACGAGCTCGGCATTTCTGGTGGCACGGATACTCCTCGCGACGAGGGCGCTGCCGAGGACGACAGCCCATCCGACACTGTTGTTTCGGGCGCTGCCGACGACGCCAGCACATCCGACGGCGACATGCCACCCGCTGAGGTCTCGCTGACGGCACCTGTCGACGAGGACACCGACGGCACCGAAGACTCGGGCGCAAACGACATAGTCGGCGATTGCGTAGGAGACGACGCTTGCAGGGACGTCGCAGCCACGGGTTCCGAGACACCCGTGGAAGGCGATGTCGATTGCGACGAAGCCGTTTCCAACGACAGAGGTGAAGGCACAGACGCAACAGGCGCAGCGGGCGACAATATAGGGGTGCTGCTCTGCGTCACAGGGGACGCGGCGCTCGCACTCGAGGAGGCCTCCAGTGCCGCCACCGTCGAAGTTGTCCCCGCGGATATTGGTTGCGACGAGGGCGCCATGTTCGACGACGGCGTCTCTCCCGCCGCTTCCGCAGACGTCGTGAGGACGGCGTCCGCTGACAATGTAGGTGCCGACGACGACAGCGTGGAGGACTGCGACGCGGGCGAAGACTGCGAAGGAGATGCGACAAGCGGAGACGGCGATGTTGTCGCCGACACCACGGCGACACCCTCGGCTGACGATGACGATGAGGAGGCCTGGATGGATTGCGATGGCCCCTGCGACGCCGACTCACTCGCCAGTGCGCCCCGGGTCGACGTCCCCGCAGCCGACGAGGGTTTGCCGCTGGACGACGATTCCGTCGCGGCTGAAGCGGTCGAAGCAACCGAGGTGACCACAGTCGCTGCCCTCGTGGCGCCTGGAGAGGCTGAGGGCGGGACTGCGGCTGTAGCCTCCGTGGACGCAGCCATCGACGCAACCGAGGTGGAGGGTGTCACGGCGCTCCCGGACGTTGCTGACTGAGAAACCGTGTCCGCCATCGCAGAGGACGAAGGGGCCATTGTGCCCGATACGGGCGACAATGGCGACTGCTGCGCTGCACTCGCACTCGCGGTTGCCACAGATGACGATTCGCCGGGGCATGTTGCCGTCCCTGTGATCAGGCAGAACGAATGGGTGCGAAAGAGATGTCGGATCAGCTTAAATCATAGGGGTGTGTCCATCGACTCCACTGAGCGTGAAAAAAGAGAGAGAGAGAGAGAGAGAGAGAGAGAGAGAGAGAGAGAGAGAGAGAGAGAGAGAGAGAGAGAGAGAGAGAGAGAGAGAGAGAGAGAGAGAGATGTCGGATCAGCTCAAATCATAGGCGTGTGTCCATCGATTCCACTGAGCGTGAAAGAGAGAGAGCGCACGACAGCCCCTCCACCAAACATACCGTTCGTGTCAATGACGAATATGCGGTTCGCCCGCGACCCAGCGATTAGAAGCATTCCGCTGACAGCGACGCTCTGGATTTCGGTGCTGGCGTCCACCGTCAGCGTCTCTCCAACGTCTGCCGCGCCGTTCTCGCCGAGAGTGAGGCGCACTACGCGAGCGGTGGACGGCCGCCCATACACCGTCGCGAACAGAGTGCTTCCGATCGTCTGCGCCGACACGACTCGCTCTGCGTTGATGGCGACGGGGGCCGCCGCAGACAGCGAGCGAGCGCCGTCCATGGAGGGCGCGAAGCGCACCAGCTGCGGAAACGCCCACTCATCGCCCGACATCGCCGCAAAATCGGACGCCGCAATGCGCGGATCGTACGGCACAAACGTCGACACCACCGTCGAGGCGATCCCCGGCTGGGCGGCGGCGACGGAGGCGATTGCGGGCGCAAAGAAGAGCACGCCGCTGCGGCCCAGCGACTCGCCGTCCGCGTCCGGTGCGACGGAGGGCGGGTGCCATACGGACGCCAGGGTCCACGTCACGGGGTCGATGCCGGCCACGGCGCCCCCGAACGTCGTCACAAAGACCGTGCCGTTGAGGACGAACAGGCCCGTCGCGGCCGTGTTCTGCTGAGAGATCCCAGCCAAGCGCACGGGATTCGCGGCCAACGCAAACTGATCGACGTCCAGCGCCAGCGCCGCACCGTCCCCGTTGTACACGGCAAAGTAAACGCGCGCTGCGGCAGGGTCCGCGGCGCAGGCAGCGAACATGGGCACAAAGCCAAGCGAGCGCGCTGCGGTCGTTATCTTCCCGGCATACACGAGCGGGAAGGTAGCAGCAGTGAGAATGATCCGCACGACAACGCCGTCTTTTGTGCCATAGTAGATCGAGTCTGACGAGGCGTCGACGGCGCCGCATCGAATGTTGGCCACCGCGCGCGAAGAGAGCTCGTCAAAGGCGTCGATTAGCGCGCCGCTCGTCGCATTTGCGCGAATGAGCGTGTTTGCAGCGCTCCCGCAGACGAACACAATGTACCCGTGGCGCAGCACTGCCGTTGCCAGGCCGAGTTGGGCGTAGTCCGGCGGCAGGTCAACTGCGATGTGGTCGATTGTTACGTGCACTGCATTCTGGATGGAACTGATGCAACGTTGCGTGCGTGGACGTGCGTGTGTGCGCGTGCATTGTACCGCAACAGCATGGGCACTTCTCGGTACAAAAAGACACTCACCTGCGCGGACTCGACAGTCGCCCTCACTCGACGTTGCAGTCGATGCAAAACACAACAGCGCAAGGACGAGTGCCGCACGTGCTCGATGCGCCCGCGTGGCCGCGCGGGGCGCCTGCCGCCCAGACATGGCCCGCATTCCTCACGGGGCCGAGGGTGGCAGAGCACTACCGCATTGTTACGAGGCAAGTCTAACGCGCGAGCTTCGACAGTTCGGCGCTGTGTGCCACCGTCACCTTTCGAGTCGCAATCGAATGCGGCGAGCGTTGTGCACAGCGACGCCCTTCGCGAAAGTGAGAACAAGGAGGGCGCGTGCGGAGAGTGCGCTGGCGAAAGTATGATTAGTGGCGAGAAAGCGCATCGTTTGGCGATTACATTCAAGTTGCTCCACTCAGGTCGACTGTCAGCCACCAAGTTACCGAGGTGAACGCAATGTGGCCATGCGACTGTTTTGTGCCACTTTTACGCCACTTTCAAATTAATTTTCACGGCGTACCCAAAAACGGAAAATACCAGTCCGGGCTCGGAATGTGGGTAGCAACACGGTACTGAAATACAGGCGTTGATAAATATGTACTAATCTCATATCAGCTCTATCCACATTATGAATGACATAAAGTAGATTTACTGTTGAGGTAACACCTGGTTGTTACTCATACAAACCGACACCACTCGTACACCCAAAATTGTTTGATATTTGTAATTTGACGTGTTGTGACTGTGCGTTGAATGCATCTTCATTCGCACTTGCCGTTGGTCGTAAGGGACGGGTCGCACGCCGAAGGTCAACACTCCCATACATCTTCGCGGGGCCTAAATTTAGTGGCTCAGCCGCGCGTGATCCACAGCTTCAACTCCGCCTGCTTAATCTGCGCCGCGAGATATGCAAATGTCACAAGTTAGAGGACTCGCTGAGAGATTGCAATGCGAGCACTTTCGCACCTTGGAGTCGTCGGCGATGATATGGACGGCATCCGCGGGCATATCCGCCTTGGCCAGCAGCGGCTGCTTGAGGGCCTTGCGGAGGAAGTCGGCCTGCGTCGTGGCGATGACCTCCGCGAGGCGCACCTCGGGGTCGTCCTTGGGCACGGCGTAGTAGATGTTGATCGGGTCCGTCGGCTTGAGATTGGCCTGCGAACACACTTGCCTGTGAGTGACATGGCATATACTGTGCGGATGCCTCGTTCTCATCAATGGAGCCCCGTATGAGCTCGCGGAGGAGCAACCGCGCGTGGACGAGCGATGCCAAAGTCAACGACGCACCTTCTTGCGCAGCTTCTGCACACGGTTCTTTGTCTCGCGCGCGGTGCCCTCGTCGCGCATCGCCTGGTCCGGCTTGACGTCGAGCAGGACGAGGACGTCGCTGTCCGAGTTCGAGTCGTAGCGGTCGCCGCCCTGGGCAAACACACGCACAATCTACAGAAGCAAGCGTACGTAAGAAAAATGGCCCACCCTAACCCTAACCCTAACCCACTCCACAGTACTTTCCAGCGACTTTCAACAAGGTCCGCCCCACACCTTGATGTCGTCGGCCCCAAGGGTCTCGCCCTCGACAACAATCTTGCCGCTCTGCTGGAAGGCGCGGATTTCGTCGCTGCCGAGCGCTGCGGCAATATACATCTCGAAATGAGCAAGAACCGCCGTGCAATCACATGCGCTGAGTGAGCAGCGACCGCTCAACGCAACCCAGTCGCTATGTACAACCACACGGACATCCCCGCGCATCCGAAACAAAGTCATGCACGCGCACCCTTGATGGCCTTCCCGACGGCCTGGAACTTGGCCTTGAGCGTCTTGCCCAGCTGAGGGTTCGCCTCGGCGCGGTACGAGATGCCAAACTCAGCCTCGTTCGCCGTCACGGTGAGCTTGCGCACGTTCAGCTCCTGCGACACGGCAAGAGAACGAACGTGCGTCAGCGGCGTGTGTTGGCGTCACAGTGCACTGAATTTCAAAACTCACGTCGGCAATGTAATCGCCCAGCGACTCGATGTCCCGGCGATACTCCTCGCTCGGGTGGATGATGACGAGCTCGGGGAGGGGGTACTGCGAGACCGAACAACACAGCACTTAGAGACAGTAACAGGTATGCCGTCTACCGCAAGGATTGCCGGCCACAGCAAAAGCAAGCGAGCGCACCTTGATCGGGAACGTCTTGCGCTCGCGCACAACGCGCGCAAGGTCAATGACCGTCTGCATGCGCTCCACGGCACGCACAATCGCCGACTCGGCGGCGTCGGGCTCACGTGACTCGGGCACGAGGAGGAAGTGGATGCTCCTGCGAAAGGTCATAGGCACACGTTAGACGTCTCCCAAAACTCAATGCAAGCTCACTCGGCCGTGTACCCACCGGACGTCGACGCCCTCGAGCTCGGGCTTGGCGAGGAACTTGCGCAGGTGGTGGAACATGAACTCCGTGAGGAAAGGCGTAAACGGCGCCTGGGAGAAGCGAGAGGTCAGCTGACAGATCCAACGCGCCGATTGCGCGTGTGGCGTGCAGAGTGCGAGCGTGCGCATATGGCTCACATGATGACGCACGAATTCGTCACAACACTAAATACGCGACACCGAAGTCGTCGCCGTACCATCAGCTTGGCCATCGTGAAGAGGACCTCGAACAGCGTCGCGAGTGCCTTGGTGCACTCGTCGAGGCCAGAGTCGCCCTGCGGTCGTTCAACGTCAGCAACAGGGCGCACAGGACCACGAAGACAAGGTGACAGAGCGAGACGAAGGCATGGCGACAAGGCGAGACAAGGTCACTCACCCGGAGGCGCTTCCTGTTCGCGCGGACATACCAGTTCGTGAGGTTGTCAATGTACTTCAGGAGGCGAGGGACGACCGTGTAGAGGCGGTAAGCTGCGGGAGGCACAAGGAGAAAGCAGCAGCCACATCAGAACCACGACATCCTCAACGAGGGATACCCGCGGAGCATCGAAGCAACTGCGAGCGATGCCAGACAGTCTGCAAGCGCGCGGCACGTGGCCAACACAACAGCGCGAGAGACGCACCGGCCATCTCCTGGCGCACAAACTTGATCAGCGTGTGCGTGAACGCGAGGATCCAGCGGTCCATGCGGTTCTCCGACGCAACGACCGTCGACGGGTCGTACTTGAAGTGCACGCCATCCATCTGCAGAAAAAAACAACACGCCGGTCGGTGCTGCACGGGACGTTGCGAGTGACGACGGATGCGCATGGTAACGCAAACTGCACGCACCTTGGCGAGGCGGTCCGTGTTCTGCAGGAAGAAGCGGAAGGCATTGTACCACGGCAGAAGGACGTCCTTGACGACGTCGCGCACGCCCTCTTCCTTGAACCTGCACAGCGCACGCATCAGTAGCAGCCAATAACCAGCGCACCATGCGCCAGGAGCACGCAGGCAGCCTCCAAACCAAACTGCATTGGTCCTCCTATTCGCATACTGCCACACAAGGCCCACCTGAGGGACTCGGCGCGGACGACGGGCGAGTTGATCAGGTACACACGGAGGGCGTCCGAGCCGTACTTGTTGATGACCTCCAGGGGGTCAGGATAGTTCTTCTTGCGCTGCGTGCAAAGGGACTTTTGTTAGCAGGCGTGCACAAGACCAAAAATCGAGGAGAATTTCGTGTACGTCTGAGTGTGCGAGTGTGAGTGTGCTCGTGCGTGTGTGTGTGTGTGTGTGTGTGTGTGTGTGTGTGTGTGTGTGTGCGTGTGCGTATGTGTGTGTGTGCGTGAGTGTGTACGCATAAGAAAGAGGGGGGGGAGGAATTGCTGTGGTGTAATCAGCGCACCTTGGACATCTTCTGGCCGTCCGCGGCGAGGACGAGGCCGTTGACGATGAGGTTCTTGAAGGGCGGCTGGTCAAAGAGCGCCGTCGAGATCACAAGCAGCGTGTAGAACCACCCGCTGTTGCGCAGCCAGGCACGTGTCAGCCGTCACGATGTCCGTTTACAAACCAACAATACGAAGCAGTCTTTTCTTCCTTCGACGCAGCGCACTTAAAAAGGTCAACCACTCACCGCGTCTGGTCGAGACCCTCCGCGATGAAGTCGGCGGGGAAGGACTGCTCAAACGCCTTCTTGTTCTCGAAGGGGTAGTGCGACTGGTGTGCGCATGCAGTGCGTGAGTGCAAGAGTGCGTACGACATCGATGGTGCATCCAGACATGCAGAGCACACGAGATGTTAGAAGCGAAGAGAGACAGAAACCCCATTCCGGCCCCTCACCTGCGCGTACGGCATGCTGCCGGACTCAAACCAGCAGTCGAACACCTCCGGGGTGCGGCGGAGGACGCCCTTGCCCATGCGCGAAGGAATGGTGATGTTGTCGATGAACTCGCTGGGGGGTGGGGGGGGGGGGGGGGG
>CALSCQ010000321.1:0-36524 GCA_943704525.1 Pigoraptor vietnamica
GGGGGGGTGGCGGTTGTTTTGGGCGGCAGGTGCCGTGTTCTGAGTTTGGAGGTAGTGTCTCTTCTCGTCCGTCTGGGTTGTTTCAATGTTTTTTCTTTATTGTGGAGGATGAAGGGGGGAGGGGGAAGCGCACGAGTGGACAGCCCGTGGTCCAACATGCCGTGCCTGTGGGTGACCCCCTTCCCCTTGGCCGTTCGCAGCAAATCATCCAGCAGCAGGACCACGAGCTCGAGCAGATCAGCAACACACTCGGCCGCGTCAAGGACATCTCGCTCAAAATTGGCGACGAGCTCGACGCCCAGGACCAGTGGGTGCCTGCACGTCTCTTGTTGCTGCTCCTGCTGCTGTGTGTGTTGTGGTGTGACGTGCATGGTGTGTGCGCGCCCGTGCGCGTGTGTGTGCATTCAGATGCTTATGTGCCCCCTCAATCCATGCAGGCTTATCGACGACCTCGACCAGCACGTGGACAACACATCGTCGCGTCTCCAGCAGTTGATCCAGAAGGTCGAAAAAGTCTCGCGCGCAACCAGTGGTGAGTTGTTGTTTGTGAGCGAAATGCGTGTGCCTTTGCGGTGTGTGCTTGTGCATTTTTAAGTGCGTTTGCGCGTGTGATGGGTGCGCGTACGTGTACGTGTATTCGTACGTGTACGTGTGTTGCTGCATCTCGTGCATCGCTGTGCCCGTACCTGCCCCGCGTACTCTGACATTCAGTCTCCCGCAACCCCCTTCGCAGACGGCAAGCAGATGTGCTGCATTGTCGTTCTTCTTATTGTGCTCATCGTGATTATCGTCCTCATCGTCGAACTCTAAAGGCGTTTTCAATCGGTCGCGTGCGTCGCGCTCTCTGCCACATCCCTCACATTCGTCTCTCTATCTTTCGCTGTCTGCCACACGCACACACCCAACTCTCTTTCTTTCGCTTGCGTGCGTCAGCAGACGTGCGTTTTTGGGAACGTTTGCGTTTGTGGCTTCTCTTCTCGTCTGCGTCGTGCGTTATTGCCGCTGCGTGCGTTTTGCGTGAATCATGACCAGTTTTACGACAACGCTTGGGCCAATTCTGACAATGTCGTGCTGTGCGTTGATGGGATGTCTGCAGAAGTGCGCGCAGCACGCACGCACCACACAGTGTGTGTGCGTACGTACGGACATTTCCCGAGTCCAAAAAGATGGAATTCGTTTTGGTATTTTTTTGTTACACTTTTTGGTTGCAAGACGGGATAGCTATCGGTGTGGCGCAAATCCCTTTTGGTTTCCGTCGTCGAGACACGACGAGGCGCTTGAACCAACGCGATACCTGCGTGGAAAGAGAGTGCGTTGGCAAAATTACTCGACGTGTCACACACACATACACACACACCACACACACACACACACACACACACACACACACACACACACACACACACACACACACACACACACACACACACACACACACACACACACAGCGCACCGACCTGTTCAGAATTCGGTTGCGCGACACGAGCTCTTCGCGCGCGTCAAACACAATGCGATGGCCGTTCGCAGTGTGCAACACGACCATCGGATTATAGGTGTGGCGGCTCGCCTGCGCACCATAACAAGGGGGTTTTCAATAAGATGAGACAACCAGCCCACGCAATGGGTGCACACACGGCGTGACGCGCTTATTCCCACACGTGTGTGACAATAGTGTCTAAAGACGCAACGTCGACGCAAGGCCTGATGTCTGTTCCCACACAGCGCACAAAGCAACTCGATTACAGAAACGAATGGGTAAGAAGCGCGATGTGCCCCATGGAAATTCACGGACCTCATTGACCATGCGCACGAAGGACGTCATGTCCACAACGGGCTGCCCGTTGACGGCGACTATCACTTGGTTCGCCAAGCCTGCGGGTGGGGTGAGGCGAGGGAGCGAGTCAACACGAGGTGTGGCGCCTCGAGCGTGTGTGGTGACACGCCGCACACACACCTTCGTAGCCGACATTGATGTCGTCCGCGAGCACCTGCGTGAGCACGACAATCTCCCTCCGCGCGACCGACGGCGTGTTCTGCTGGTACAGGTTCAGCAGTTCCACGGGCGCATCCCCCTGCCACTTGTCGCCCCACGTCATGAGAAAATTGCGGGACAGGGGCTGCATGACGAGACCGCCGTAGATGAAATACGGCGGAGACACGTCGTACTGGTCGTAGGGGACAAGGTTCGTCGGTGCACGCAGCGTCGCTTGCACAACCTCCACGCGCCCCTCGCGCGATATCCGCATGCTCACGTCCTCCCCCACAAACTTGGCGTGCGCAAGCACCTCAAAGTTCGCCTGGTACCACCGCTTTCCCGAGCGAGCGTGCGATGTCGCGGTCCGCCCGTGCGAAAAGAGAGACGTCTGCATCGATCCCAGTGTCCTGTGCTCCGAGGCGCCGTAGTTGACCGACCCAGAGGGAATGCGCACGCTGCCGTTGCTCTGTATGCCCACGCCGTCAATCTCCAGCAGCACGTCGCCGGGCCGCAGCACGCGGTCGCACGTGTTTCCGCAGAGGACCTCCGTGACGAGCACGCCGCCGTGGCACTCCTCCGGTATGCGCAGGTGCCGACGGAGGGCGAGGTTTTCGAGGTTTTGCACGCGGAGGCCAAAGGACGGGAAACCCGCGTAGTTGCCGCGCTCTGCGCCGCACAGAAAGTGCTGGATGACCGGCGAAGGCACGATTTCGCCAATAGAGTCTGCGTTGTCTACGATTTGGAAAGCGATTCCGACGATCTTTCCGTTCTTGAAAACAGGTCCGCCGCTGTTGCCTGTTGGGGTCGGCGCGAAGGAGAGAGGGGAAGAAGGCATCGTCGTGTCAGTAAATGGCCTGCTACAACAAAACGTGCAGATGTCAGGGTTTAGTGCTGACGCACCGTTAGTGATGGCGGCGTCGACGGACACGGCGAGGAGCTGTCGCCGCGAGTGGCTGTACTGCTGCACTTCCACGCGCGATACGACGCCCTCCGTAATAGCCACTGGAGAACGCAGGACATATCAGTCGGCAAGTGGGCCAGTAGCGTACGCAAAAACACCTCCTCCCCCCCCCCCCACACACACACAATTACGCTCGGCATCACCACTGTGGCACCACGAACGCAAACAACGTCCGCCGTCAATTCGTAAAGCGAATGTCACGAGCTCGAGCACTAACAGCGTGGGCTGCGGCGCGCGGTGCACGCCATGTTGTACATTTTCCCACACAGTCGTAGCGCAGCACTCACGCTGATCGCCTCCGATGGGGAACCCGCACACGGACACCTTGTCCCTCAGATTGGGAAGATCCCCAATTTCCACGGGCGACGTCCCATTCGCAAACTCGGGGTCGTCCACGGAGAGGAGCGCAAGATCGCAGTCGTGGCACACCGTCGACACGCGCGCGACCTTCTTCTTCGTGTCCGAATCGCCCGTCGCCCGCTGCACCTGCAGGAACGTCCCGTTCGCGACCACGTGCGCGGCGGTGAGGATCTTGCCGCGGCCGATGATCACGCCGGAGCCCGTTCTCGAGTAGGGATCTGCAATGACGCAGAGGGCGCTCAACAGTGAGATGAAAACAAGAAACGGTTTGAAAGTTTAAGAAAAGCCCATTCCAACGTGCGTGCGTGCGTGTGTGTGCGTGTGTATATATATATGTGTGTGTGTGTGCGTGTGTATATATATATATATGTGTGTGTGTGTGTGTGTGTGTGTGTGCGTGTGCGTGTGCGTGTGCGTGTGCGTGTGCGTGTGCGTGTGCGTGTGCGTGTGCGTAATGGGCGCGCGCGCGCGCGTGTGTGTGTGTGTGCATGCGAATGCGTGTCGTGCGGCATCAACCGCTTGCCATGTCGCAGCAGATCATTGGGATCATTATACCACATTTCACCCACACTGCGCTTGCCATGGGCAGTCGTAGTCGGGGTCTTGGCACGTCGCGATGACCTTCACAACGGACTCCTCCAAAGTGCTGTCGCGCGTCGAATTGTTGTGCAATTCTATGTGTATCCATTGGGCCAGTCAGACGTAAAATAGTGTGCGACAGGAGGCACACGCGCTCACACACACACACACACACACACACGCAACACACGCACACACACACACACGCACGCATACACACGCACACACGCACGCACACACGCACGCACGCACGCACACACACACACACACACATGCACACACACACACACACACACGCACACACACACACACGCACACACACACACGCACACACACACACACGCACACACACACACACACACACACACACACACACAGTTGCCATTGCTTTCGCGCACGCACCTTCATCCGTCTTCGCTTTCGGGCGCAAATGAAAGTGGCGCGACGCAGCGAGCGGTTGCGACAGACGAGCGCTGAGAGCGCAAGAGCGCACGCACGGCGCCGCACGTAGGCCCATAAAAGCCCTGAGCGCACTGCGCAGCATCTTCAAACACGCGAACAGGCGCCAGTGCAGAGGACTTCATCGACGTCTCGCTCAGATTGGAATGTGATGCGCGCGAGTGCGCGATTGTAAGTTCGGCGCGCAAGCTATTGAGTTCGGACAGCAACACAGCTGACAGAAACACTCCGAGACGACGCCGAGAGCACACGTTCTGCAATACGAGCGGCGAGAAATCGGTGCATCGCCTGCGATTGCGACAGAAGAGAAGCAGGTCGCGGCGGGCTGTGCGGCGTTGTCAACGACTTCGCGGTTTGACACTGCGTAACCCCCACCACACCCTGCATGTAAACAGACCCGAAACCCTCACCTTTACTTCCATTTCACAGGCCACGTATACCCACCGTACCCCACACATGGCTACGTCGGTTGTGGGCACGTCTCAACACTGCGCACACAGCCGTTGAAACGCATGGAAAACGTACAGAGACTGAACGTCGTCTGCGTGTGGTGTGCACGCACATGTGCGTGGCTGCGTGTGTGTGCGCGTGCTGTTCAATTTGTGCCGGGGGCTTCGGAATAACGGGCGAGAATGAGTCGCAAGTTCCAGGTGCATCTCAGCCTCAACAGCCTCTCGTCGATCCCCTTTGTCAATGGCATCCTCTTCGCAAAGCTCAAGTTGAAGGAGGGCGGAAAGCTCACCGCGCTCTCCTCGAGGTGCGTGCTTGTGCAGTGGCCATCAAGGCATCAACGTGTGGCTCACGCCTGCATCTCGCACGCCCGCAGAAAGGAGATTAACAACCACGAGGTTTCATGGAGCGACACGTTTCCGTTTACTGTCAAAATATCGTCGCAAAAGGACACGCTCACGCTTGAAGGCTGCAAGCTGAAGATATCCGTGCGAAAGGTAGGAGTGCACGCGTTGCTTTTTCGCTCGAGCTGGTCTGCTAGCCTGTGTGTGTGTGCGTGTGCGCGTGCGTGTGCACGGCATTTATGTATTTCTGCGTGCGTGCGTCTCTGTTGGCACTCAGCATGCAGACTTCCATGCAACGCGTCGCAGGAGAGCAAGGGAGGCAAGGCATTCGACAAGTTGGGCTATGTCGACGTCAACTTGTCTGAGTTCGCGGGAAGGGGGAAGACGGAGCGCCGTTACATTCTGGAGGGTTACGAGGGCGAGCGGCGGCGCCAGGACAACTCTGTGCTCAAGATCACCGTCACTATGACGCTACTCGACGGCGACCCGTGCTTTAAGGCGTGAGTGTCGTTGGATGTGTGGAGAAACAGCAACAAGTGTGAAGCACTTACACGCGCCGCACGCACGCACGCACACACACACACACACACACACCCCACACAATGCACACTTATGTGTCATTTCTCACACATGCATACACACGCCCGCGCAGTCCCGTCGCCCCCACGCTCTCACTCCCGCAAGGCAACGATTCGCTGGCCACCGGCACAGTGGCCATTGCGCGGGACCATTCGGACACGCTCGAGGTCAAGCAGCAAAAGATGAACAACAGGAGTATCCGCAAAGACAGCTCGCCCCGCTCCTCTTTCAACACAACATACGTACATGCACGCACTCACACGCACGCCGCACAACTCCCGCACTCCGATGTCCTTGCATTTCGCTGCTTGTGTTCCCTGACTCTTTGCGCCAACAGTGAGCGCTCAAGTCGATCGTTTTCAAAACTACGGCATGGGTGGCACGCTCTCATCCAAGGTGCGCTTCCAATTGTGATCGGCCTTGCACAACGTCCCATGCGTCGTTGTCGTTGCGTACCTTCTAACAACCCTCCGCTGTTCACACGTCCACTCTCCAGGGTGCGGGCGACGACCGTCCCGTCGGCGCTGTCATTGAGCGAACGCGCGTCGATGCGTCGGACGTTATCGACGACCTGCTCAAGAGCACGGGCGACTTGCTGGCCGCTGGCACTGACACCGACGGCGAAGGCACCGAGGAGCCTTCTCTCCGCCTCTACGTCGCACAGGACGGCACGGCGTCTGTAACATCCCGGCGCCGATAGCAACGAGCACGTGCGCGAGTGTGGTCGCGCGGAGGGTTCGGGTGTGCGTGTTGTCCACGCACACGACTGTAGCCATAAAAGTAAAAACGCGCAGGGAGAACGCACGGCGATGACTCTGGTTGGGTTGTTTTCACGCTCGTCTTTATGCCTCAGCTTGTCTTCGGTTTCGGTTTGCTGCTGCGCGACATGACGACGACAACGAAGATGCCAATCACTGACAGTAGGAAGACGCCAAGAGCGGCCGGCGCAATGATGGCGTACTCGCGAGGGGGGAAATAGTGCTGCAGGGGGTGTGTGCTGTCGACAAAAGGCTGCGGATAATCGCCGCAGGGGTGAGCTTGCCGCATCACCGTGAACGCAGTGTGATTCAGATAAGAGGGAAACGCAGGTAAGTGTTGCGAGGGACGGAGGAGAGGTTGGAGGATGTGCGTGGACGTGAGCGAGATATTACTGCGTGATAAGAACAGGGGCATGCAGCTGCGGTTGCGGCACGAGCGCTTGCCACACATGCCGTCCCCACAACGGCCCACTTCCACGAGCGCTTTGCCAAACATGCCGTCCCCACAACGGCCCACTTCCACACACCAATGCAAGCACCCAGAGGGTGTAGTACACGAAGATGACAAGGCTCAATCCGAGGAAGGCGCCGCCCACGAGACGGTCTTGTGCCGTTGCCTGTGCATGAACACATTTGGAAAATGCTTCGTCAGCACGCAAGTTCGACGAACTCGCACGCACACGCGTGGCAGACGTAACTCACGTACACAACGCACATAGCAATA
This sequence comes from Pigoraptor vietnamica, assembly GCA_943704525.1. Classification (NCBI taxonomy): domain Eukaryota; class Filasterea; order Ministeriida; family Capsasporidae; genus Pigoraptor; species Pigoraptor vietnamica. The sequence goes on from CALSCQ010000321.1 coordinate 7,190, forward strand.
CAAACAGCACGTATTCGAACACACACACGCACACACACACAACACACACACACACACACAGAACACAAACACACACACACACACGCATACACACACACACACGCGCACACACACACACACACACACACACGCGCGCGCACACACACACACACACACGCGCGCGCGCTTCGCACTCGCGCCTTCATGCACAGCGCGCAACGTGCAAGCGTACCATTCTGTTAATATGATACAAAACTTGGCATGAACTATTTTTTTTTTTGCGAATCTTCTGTTCTTGTGTTGGTGTTCTAAAATTCTCGTTGGTCAGCTGTGATGGCAGTCGGTTTGTCGATGGGTGAGGGTTAGCTAGGGTGAGGATTTCCCTACGTCATGCCTTACTGCTTCGGTCTGCCCTCGTAGTCCAACTGAAGGCTTGCAATTGCGACAGTAGTGCCTCATGGCTCTGTAGTGGCCACAAATCCGGCTTCAGTACAGACTGGCTGTACACTGATGCACTGCCCGGGCGTTCGTCCTTCACTATCAGTGTATAGAAGTAGCACACAGTGACTGAGCATCAGCATTGACTGAAGGATGAGGGCTCCGAGAATGCGTATGTCAGCTGCAAGCCGCTCAGCCACTGCCGAGGCCACTGCATAGCATCAGCCGCTTCAGTGACGGGGAGCCGCCGGCCGCGACTGGGATGCCGACATGAGGCTTGAGCGTATTTCATTGTGGTTCAGTGTAAATAGGACTCGAGTACCATGTCAGTTTTGAACGCCGTCAGACGCCGTGGCGTAACAGGATGTTCCGCATGTCAGAGCACTGATTTTTGAGATGTTCCACTTTGCCATAAGCCACTGCGCAAACGGCGAGCACGTGTCCGCTAACATCCACCCTTCGCGGGCGCCCCAGTGACCCTTCAGCCAGCCAATGAGCGACGACCAGACAGATGGACGAAGCGGTTTATTAACAGCCAATGGGACGCAAGGGAATCCACTCACTATGGCAGACTGTGGGGTCACGGGATGTGCGTTTTTCCGCATCATGTTACTTGTCTGGACTTTTAGCCACTCCGAAATAAGGGAATTCTTCGAATTTTCAGGACCATAGGTGGTTATAAAAGGGACATATTATATTAATTTGGGAAAGAAGCGTCAGCAATTTATTGTGCAAGCTTCCCCATTGGCTGGTTGTTGTATGTATACTGACTTGCGAAGTCTCACCATACATCTCACTACAGCGTCATTAGTTTGATATTAAATTTCACTTTTATAATAATTACGTACATAATTACATGAAAAAATCGACTACAGTCACTTCAATTAGCCAAATTCGTTTGGGTTCAGAGGGTCATGTGAGACGTCTTCAACATTCTATGCGCGCCACGCGATACAGAAACGTCAGCGAACACAACTGCTCTGTGGCTGTGCATCGCCTCGATTCAATCAAAGTCACCCTTCTCGCAATCCATTTCAACGAGACGCTCGCGGTGAAGTCTCGCGCGTCCCGTTCGAATTCCACGCCATACGTTGCAGTGGTTGCATCCGCGTGGGAATTTTTTTTTGCACGTGGTGCCAGTCGTGAATCATGAGCGCCGACGATCTGAAGGTGGCGCCACGGCGCCGGTGCTGCAACTGCACGTTGTTGCGCGCGGGCATCGCCCTTTTCATCGTGGGCGCGACCTCGCTTGCCCTCGGCCTTGCGACGCCGACGATTATGCACAAGGTTATCAACGACCAGCTTGACGATGTGGGTTTCGCTGCTGCAGACGCGTTGTTCTGATGAATCTCGTGCCAGTATTGCGTTTGTGGCCATTGAGCGTGTTTTCCTATGTTGTATCGCTGACCGTTTCGCTATTCTGTTCGTGTTTTAGGGTCTCCGCCTCGACACGGGCGACTCGCAGCTCTTCTCGCAATGGCAGAGCAGCGAGAAGATCCCCATCTACATGCGCTATTACGTCTTCAACTTGACGAACCCCGAGGAGTTCCGCGCGGGCGCGCCTGCCGTTCTCAAGGAGTTTGGACCCTACACGTACAAGTGAGTAATTGGATGCACTGATTCGGCTCAATGTGACACTGCGGTCTTCCACCATGTGAGCTGACTCTGTCACCCACAGTGAAATGCGCGTCAAGTTCGACATCTGGTTCAACGTCGATCGCAGCCAAGTGCGCTACAAGCAACACCGCACGTACACGTTTGCTCCGGAGCTCTCGATTGGCAACGACAAGGTGGACCGCTACACGTTCGTCAACGTTCCGGTCGTGGTGAGTCGTCAATGGCAGCTGCCTTCGTACCGGACTCTCCGTCAATGCTATGCAGCGATTTTCTGCGCGCGTTTTTTTTAGAAGCAATAATCGACTGACGAGGCGCAAAATTTCTCTCCGCAGACGTTCGCCCAGCAGCTCGCGAGCCTCGGCGCCGTCCCCGGCTTCATTCTCGACGAGATTCTCAAGCTCGTGATGAAGGAGGCGTTTACGACGGTGCGCACTGTCAACGAGATTCTCTGGGGCTACGAAGACACGATGCTCAAGGACCTCATGGCCCTCGAGAAGACGCTCGGCCTTTCGCTCGGCATCGTCACACCGATCTTTGGACTTCAGACGAACGACAGCATGCCGGACTGGACGAACGACTCAATGGTTTACACGGGCCAGTACGAGATCAACAACGTCGCCGTCATGACGCAGTGGGACGGCAAGGTGACGCTGCCCTACTGGGGCTCGATCTACGCCAACATGATCAACGGCACCGACGGCTACCAGTTCCACCCGGACATCAAGGACGACGAGGTGCTCCCCGTGTTCGTCGACGACCTCTTCCGCTCGGCGTATCTCGAGCACACGGCCGACGTGAAGGTGCAGGGCATCACTCTCAAGCGCTTCCAGATCAAGCGGTCGCTTCTCGCCAACGCCCAGGAGGACCCCGACGCCGCCGCCTTTTACGCGTTTGGTCCCAGCGGCGTGCTCAACTTGACGTCGGCGACGGGCGGTCCGATCTTCGTAACCAAGCCGCACTTTCTCGACGCCGACCCCTTCTACATTTCGAACACGCAGGGCCTCACGCCCCAGAAGATGATTCACGACACGTGGCTGGACATCGAGCCGGTGAGTCATTGTTCGCCTTGCGCCTCCTATTTCTTCTAGTGAAGTATGTGCTCAATCGTCTAACACCCCCTTTCTCCTCTTCGTTCGCAGATTACCGGCGCGACGATGAACGCGGCCAAGCGGCTCCAGATCAACGTGCGCACGGAGCCTTCGGCGCACATTGAAATTGTCGGTCCCAACGTCCGCACGATGCTCGTGCCGCTTATCTGGGGCGAAGAGGCAGCGACGATCACGCCGAGCCTCGCGTCGGACTTCAAGCAGCAGGTGTACCTCCCGATCAACGTGGGGAAGGGGCTGAACATTGCTGGGATTGTCGTCGGCGCTCTCGGTCTCGCGGCGTCGTTGATCGTGCTCGCCCGCTACTTCTACCTCAAGCGCAAGCACCGTCTTGATCCCGAGCGCTCGTCTCTCATTGGTGCCGACAACACGTACGAGACCCTCCCTGGAGGCGATGGCTACCTGTGAGCGCACGCTTCCGAGTGTCGTCGTGGCCCTGCGCGACGTATGATGTGTTTGTTGCGCTGTCTGTTCGGTGAGGTGTCTGCCTGTCGCTATAGGGTGCGTGTGTGGGTACGTCAGTGCGACTGCCCCAACGCAGCCCAACGATTCGCCCGTCCGTCGCTCTCTCCCTCGCTTTCGCGTGCGCGTTGCTGTGTCGTTAACTGTCGCGATGAAAAAATATATGAAAGCACAAAAAAAAATTGGCACAGTTTTGTTATCATAATTTATGAGTGGCATGCCTTGAAGCTTTCGAGCAAACCCGCGCAATCGAAAGCGCAATGCAGCTTCTCTCCCTCTCTCTCCCTCTCTCTCGTAACTCCTGCTCATGGGAGTGTCCTCGCAAGTGGAGTCGATGGACACACGTCTATGATCTCTTGTAACAGCTCACAACACTTCGTCCTCCTTGATCTCGATGGCCTTCTGTTCCCTACTGGCATGGTAGATGCCGTACGCATTGAAGCCGACGGCGCCAATCATAATGGCCGTACGAATGTAGCGAATTTGCGACACTTGCCTGGCGGGCACACATCGGTCAGCACTCCACCGCCATCACCCCACGCACGCACGCACGCACGCACACACACACGCACGCACGCACGCACGCACGCACGCACACACACACACACACATGCATGCATGCACAAACTCACAGCCAACACCAACTGAACTCACTGCGCCGGCACTTTGGGCATGTGAAGCTGCATCGGTTTTCTTGTCGGCCCTCGACCGGCAACGGCCGTAGTTGCCAATAACAAGGCAGCCGCTGCAAAAAAAAAAAGAATAATCATTAATACAAGTCCCAAAAGGTATGTACGCACACACGCCGATGGCACACATGCACTCACACAGTCCATATTTATATCCCGTCAATTCATCGCCTTTCGACACGTGTTGCCTGTGAGAGCGCGAGCATGCTTTAGCTCGATACACGCCGAAAGGACGTGCAGACAAGCGTCTAAAAGCACCGCTCAAGTACTCTTCCTTGCATACATGCCTGTACTGTCTAACTGTGAACGCAACGCACCCTGCGACAAAGAAAAGTGCCGAAATCGTCCCTCCGATCGCGAGATGAGAGATGCGACGCGCCGCCAAAAATGCACCCGCCGTCACAACGGCAACATATGCCCCCGTGCCATAGTTCACGTAATCGTTACCCATGGCAATGGGCGGTTTGACAGTTTGCCCGTGAATAAACAGCCGGGTATGCAGCGTTGGATCTCTGTGCAAACGCAACAAAGGACGAGTGCACCGGCGCACTCCACCGTACTTGTACGTCTGTATATACGCGCGCGCGCGCGTGTGTGTGTGTGTGTGTGTGTGTGTGTGTGTCTGTGTCTGTGTCTGTGTGTGCGTGTGTCTGCCGGTGTGTGCGAGGTGCGTGTGAGTGTGTTTGAGGGCTGAGCGCCGCAGTGGCCTGACCGGCGGACACAGCTGTTTCTTGCGACCCCTCCGATTGGGGCTCAAATCCTTTCTACTGAATATCCGGGGTGCGTGTAATAGACTCCAATAGCGGAGTGTGTTACACATAACGTGCTATGCTATTGTAAAACCCCGGATGAGCTCCACAGCCACAAACGATGAAGTCCGCGGTCAGAGTGCTACATATCCGCACTCGCCCCATTTCTCACCCGGCTTCAATAGTAGCCCGTCTACACTTCACTCGACTCACGCAACGCACACAGCACAGTGTCCTTGCAACGATTTGACCGTCGCTCATAGCATTGCTGTCGATTGTTTTGGTAGCCTTTCACTTTCGGTGGATTTTCCGCACTTCCGGCAATTGCGCATTTCGCGCCCATTCTTTTCTCCGCCGGTGTTTTGCGGCTTCGCGCCGCTGCGTATCGACGCGATGTTGTCGGAGGACATGTTGGCGGAGTTGAACCCGTCGAACGAAGCATGGATGGTCGGCGTCGCGTACTTTGTCATGTTCCTCGTCGGCGATCTTATGGGCGACGTGACCCGCGTGCTCGCTGAGCAGGTGCGTAGGGTTGGCACTCACACGCGCCACGCTTTTCGCCGTGCGTGGACTCTCTCTCTCTGTGCTTGCATGTCGCGCGGTGTGTGGAAGCATGCAACTGACACAACAACCGCGCGTCTCCACTGCGCGCGCAGGTGTATTACTGCACCGTAACGTTCGGCGCCTTGTACGACTGGCTTTATAGCCCTCTCGTGGGCTGGACGCCGGCACAGATCCTCATTCTCCGCGCGTCGATCCCGTACTTCATCTACTACTCTTATCTCGACGCGAAGCGGAACCGATGGCCGTTTGTCGTCCACCACCTCATCGTACTCGCGTTCTTCCTCTTCCCCGCCAAGTGTCCCGAGTACCACTACGTCTTTGTTGTTGCGGGACTCATGGAGATCAGCAACATCACGCTCAACACGCTCGATCTCATCCAGCTGTCCGGCTGCCAGCCCGACTCGCTCATCTACAAGGTGTTCGGCGTCGTGTTTGTTATCTCGTTCGTGTTCCGCCTCCTCTATCCGCTGCCGGCCATTCTCTTCCTCTGCCTCGGATTCTTCAGCGCGGGGTCCGGCTGCAAGCACGAACCCGGCTGGTGGTACGTCGTGACGGCGTGCATCGTGGCATTGATTGCGCTGCACGTCAAGTGGACGGCGCACATATGCGGCCGGTTCATGGCGACGTTTTTCTCGAAAAACGACGGCCCCGCAAAGCCCCTCATCGGTCGCACCCAGAAGAAGAGCAAGCGCTATTGAACGTCGCCGCTGCGTTGTTGTCACGGCAAAAGTGCATCGAATCTGTGCGTGAGCGTCGCCTTTTCTCTTGAATTGCTGTCGTGCAGTGAACGCGTCTGCGTATATCTGCGTTGCTTCTCCTTATGAACAAACGTCGCCGTGCGTGGCGATGGAGCGGAAACACCAGCATGTATCGAAGTTTGCCTTTTCATTTTCATTCTCTGCAGAGTGCTTGCACTGTTGTTGGCTGTGGCGTCTGGTATTGTGAGCCCGGTCGTCGTGCATTAGAAAAGAGGCACTCCCGTCCCACACCCACCAGTCGCCCCCGTAAGGATCCTTCTCCTTTCCACGTACGGCCTCTGAAATCACGGCACAACTACTTTGCAAGGCCGCAGCCCGCTTTCATCGGCGATTAGCCCCAGAGGTGCTTTTTGGAGGAAAGTGGAGTTTTGTGTTGTGAAGAGTTCGCGTGTGCCCAGTGTGTGTGTGCCTCGGCGCAGCTGTCACCCGTTTCGCTTATGGGACGCACTTGAATTGAAACGAGTACGAAAAATGTGCGAAAAGGTGTGCGGACTTCAGATTAATGTGCGAGCGGGTCATGATGTGACACCAGTAGGAAATTTTACCATATTTTGGGGGTGCTGTTTCAATGGTCGATTCACCTGCCCCCAGACCCCAGCTCACACATGTAGGAGCGCCGGCGCATGTTTACGTACATCCTGTAATCGCTGACGATGTGTGCGTTTGTGGATGTTGCGCTAGATACGACTGCGTAGATTTCCGTTTTCTCGAGGGACCCGTGGCGACACTGTGCCAGGCAACGCGCTGCCAACAGAGTTGATTTCGGCATCATATTCGTCTGCGCACGTACGCGTTTCGGTTTCATGGGTTCATCCGCGTTCTAATTCCGTTTCGTACGTTGATCGCGCCGAAGGCTCAACAACAATGGCCACTCTCCGAGGAGCGTTTCGTGCGTTGGCCGCCGGGCGTGCGGCGTCGTGCGCAGCGCGACTCAGCGCTGGGCATCTATCGTTGAACAATGGGAGTGCGCGTTTAATGCGACCGAGCGCCTGGGTGCAACGACGCTTCTTAAACATCGACGTGTCGAAGCGATCCGCGCAAATAGCGTCGCCTGCCGTCGTTCGGCAAAGTGTGGTGAATGCCTTGCGATTGCCGGGGGCGAACTCGCTGGTCGAGAAGCGCGCGTTCTCAATCGTCGGGCACGTTCCCCGCAACATCTCGGCTGCCGTCGCTTCGTACGCGCCGACATCCGTAGTGTCTCGGCGGGACTTTTCGTGGTGGAACAAGCTCAAGGAGACGATCTCGGAGCGCAGGAATCAGATTGACCCCAAGACGGGGAAGCCCATCGGTTTTTTTCGCGGGCTTATAAAGGAATACGGCATGGTGGGCGTCGGGACGTACCTCGTCATCGACATCACGTGTCTCGGCGCGACGTACGCTGCGTTTAAGTCGGGTATCGACGTCGGCGGTTGGCTGGACAGCATCGGCATCAGCCACCCCTGGCTGAATTCGAATTCGAGCACCTTTGTGCTGGCGTACGCGTTTTACAAGATCTTGGCGCCCCTTCGCTTGGGCCTCGCGATCGCGATCACGCCGACGATCCTCCGCAAGCTGCGAAGTCTTGGCTGGGTGAAGTCGCCGCCGCCGTCCCTACCGGCTCCAAAGAAGCCCAAGGAAACGGCATCGAGCGCTGCGACCAAGAAGACGCCGCCGTCGCCTTAGGGAACGCTGTGTTCAGAATGCTCTCCAGTGCTTGCGTGTGCTCTTCTTCGCGTGTTTTGCGTCTGCGTGTGCGCTGCGTGCGTTTGCGTGCGACCCTATCTTGTGCGGTTTACAGGCCTGTCTGTATTCTGCCAGCGGCGGACACTGTGTGCCGCCTATGAAGCTTGCGCCAAATCCTCTGCAACTGTCCCTGTGCTACCCTCGAGTCTTTTCTCAACGGAGCTGTGCGAATCACTTTGGTTGCCGGCGCTCAAGAGTAGTGAGAGTATGTTGGCACCTCAGGTCGAAGAGGTGACATCTCTCCCTGTGCTACCCTCGAGTCTTTTCTCAACGAAGCTGTGCGAATCACTTTGGCGGGCAGTAGTGAGAGTACGCGGCACCTCAGGTGTCATCTGTTATAAGTGGGCTCGTCGTGATGGGAAATTGCGATCACGATGAGCTCGGACTGTGGTGTGTGATATTTGGCAAAGTGTCAACACGGCGGGTGCCGTCGTGCGAGACACGTGTGGGCTGGGTGCAGGTGTGTGCAACCACGTCCCTGTTGTGTGTGTGCGAACTTGTGCGTGCAAAGTGTGAGCGTTCTTCTACTTGCGCATTCGTGTATGAGACTGAAGTTTGACTTGATGTGATAACGCAGTCGCTGACATTACCGCGTTCCACACACGTCCGACAAGCGAAGTGGACTCGCGTGAGCACGTGCACTTCAAGCTAAGAATGGCGTCGACAAGTGCTTCGAAGCGTCGCCGGTGCATCGGAGTGCTCACCAGCGGCGGAGATGCGCCCGGTACATGCGGCAGATGGGGTGCTCACCAGTTTGCAGCCGAGACTGACCCCTTTTCCTGCGCGTGTAGGCATGAATGCTGCCGTTCGCGCCGTTGTGCGTGTTGCCATGTACAACAACGTGGACGCGTATGCTATCTACGAGGTACGCGATATGCAGTTTGTCGCTGGTGAAGTCTATTGCAACTCTATCGATGAATCTTGCGCGGCTTGTCACACGCCGTTTCTGTTTGTGCGCAGGGATACCAGGGCATGGTCGATGGCGGCGATCTCATCCGCAAGATGAACTGGGAGGACGCAGCCGGCATCCTCAGCCAGGTGCTGCTTCAACACTCAGTCAATAGTGCATCTCGACGCGATTCTGCGTGTGTCAGGAGGGTAACGGGTGTTGTGTGGTGTCGTGCAGGGTGGCACTGTGATTGGGACGGCCCGTTGCAAGGCATTTCGCGAGAGGCCGGGGCGCCTGATTGCCGCCAAGAACCTCATCAAGCACGGCATCAACAGCCTGGTGGGTCCGTGGGGTGTCTTTCACCGTGTCCGTATATTTGGACGAGTGAAGAGAGCGTGTTTGGCAGTTACTCTAGGCGCTTATGGAGTGATGTCCCAGTCGCTCGGCTGTAGTGTTGGTGCGTGTGCGTCAGATGAATCAAGTCCCTTCGGCACACGCCCCAGTTGGTGTTGGTATGTGTGTGTGTGTCTGACGATTGGTGTCTGAAACACGGTGCAGGTTGTGATCGGTGGCGACGGAAGCCTCACTGGCGCGAACCTCTTCAAGAAGGAGTGGCGCGGTTACGTCGAGGAGCTTCTCGCGACCGGTGGGTGTCGTGGGCTGGCACTCCTCCGTCGCTTTCCGTTCGCGCGTGCGTGCGTGTTGTTCGACTTACCTTCTCTCATTCTCTGCCAAACCTTCCCAGGGCAAGTCACACAGGAGGAGGCTGACGTTGTCGGCGATTTCAACATCGTCGGTCTTGTGGGATCGATCGACAACGACATGAGCGGGACGGACATCACCATCGGCGCCGACACGGCGATGAACCGCATCATCGAGGCCGTCGACGCGATCCAGAGCACGGCGGCGAGGTGCGTGTGTGTCGCGACGCGATGAGACTGTAGATGTGATGCGCGCCCTGGGTCGTAGCATCCGTCTATCGCGGTCTTGCTGTTGTGTTCGTGTTTGTGTATGTATGTGTGTGTGTGTGTGTGTGCGTGCGTGCGTGCGTGCGTGCGTGTGTGTGTGTGTGTGTGTGTGTGTGTGTGTGTGTGTGTGTGTGTGCGTGCGTGCGTGCGTGTGCGTGCGTGGACTGTAGTGGACTCACTATCTTCGCTCTCTCGGCAGCCACAAGCGCTCGTTCGTGCTGGAAGTCATGGGCCGCAACTGCGGTTTCCTTGCGCTGATGTCTGCGATCGCGTGCGGCGCCGACTGGGTGTTCATCCCCGAGAGCCCCCCGGATGTCGACGACTGGGAGTCTGTCATGTGCGCAGAGATTTGCAAGGTGCGCCCGCTATATGTGCCGCCCTTCTGTGGCGTCTCTGCGGGTTCGAACGGAGAAGGGTTCTTCTCCGTCCCTTTAGCTGTTAGTGCTACATATTTTGAGGAATATGTTCCTGCGACCACTACATAATATTATCGTATGCCTTTCTATCGGCTGTTGTCTTACGTCGTCCTCGTCTTCTAATCTCGCGTCTCTCCAAGTGGAGTCGATGGACACACGTCTATGATTTAGGCTGATCCGACATCTCTCCTCTCTCCACAGGGCCGCGAGCAGGGCAAGCGCATGAGCATTGTGATTGTGAGCGAGGGCGCGCGCGACCGCAAGGGCAATCCAATCACGTCGAACTACGTGCGCTCGGTGCTCGAGAAGCGCCTCGACCACGACACACGCGTCACTGTCCTCGGCCACGTGCAGCGCGGCGGAAACCCCTCGGCCTTCGACCGCATCCTTGTGAGTCGTTCGCGCCCCTGCGTCGACTCGTCGTCTTTTTTTTTTTTTTTTTTTTTTTTTTTTTTTGTGGTCGTACACTTGCGGTTCTTCCTTTCGTTGCTGGCGCTCACGCGTGTTTGCATCCCGCAGGCGACGGTGATGGGTGAGGCTGCCGCGCGCACGGTGCTCCACACGGACCCCTCGGCCAACCCCGTCGTCATTGGCGTTCGCGGGACGAAGACGGTTTACGTCGACCTTGTTGAGTCTGTCAAGATGGTGTGTCGTCGCTCTTGTTGCGCTTGGACTGGGCGAGTGTGTTTGGGTGTGGAAGCTGCCCTCACGCCGTTAGGACGTGTGCTCACTTGTGTGTGCCCGTGTGTCTGTGTTTGCAGACGCAAGAAGTGCCGCAGGCCATCCAGGCGTGCAACTACGACCGCGCGATGCACCTCCGCGGCGATTACTTCAAGGAGGACTTTGAGATTCTCAAGCGCGTCAACTGCATCGAGTGCACCGACCCGCTCTCCCTCAACGGGAAGGAGGTGCGTTCGGTCTCTCGTTTGTTATCGCTGCAACCCCATTTTGTCTATTAACGACTAGCAGCCGATCTTTTCCTTTGTTGGCTTCGTCTTCGTATTTGCGTGGACTGAACCCACTCCTGTTCAACTCGTCGCAGCCGCTCAACTTTCTCCTGCTGCACTGCGGCGCCCCCGCGGCGGGCATGAACGCGGCCGCGCGCGCCGCCGTCCGGATCGGCATCCACTCTGGCCACACAGTCTACGGCGTGAAGGACGGCTTTGAGGGGCTCGCGACCGGCAAGCTGGACAAGATGTCGTGGGCCAGCGTCAACACGTGGATGGACAAGGGCGGCGCCGAGCTCGGCACGAACCGCACGCAGCCCTCGGCGGCGGGTCTCGACGCGATCGCCGCCAACATGCGCAGCAAGCAGATTCAGGGCGTGATCGCGATCGGCGGCTTTGAGGCATACACCGGCCTCCTCGAGCTGGTGCGGGCGCGCGACAAGTACAGCGAGTTTTGCGTGCCCATGACGCTCCTTCCCGCGACGATCAGCAACAACGTGCCCGGGACGGAGTTCAGCATCGGAAGCGACACGGCGCTGAACAACATTGTGCGTTGCATCGACGTGCTGAAGCAGTCGGCGTCGTCGTCGCGTCGGCGCGTGTTTGTGGTGGAGACGCACGGCGGCTTTTGCGGCTACCTTGCGTCGCTGGGCGCGCTTGCGACGGGCGCCGAGATTTGCTACACGGCCGAGGAGGGCATCTCGCTCCACAAGCTCCAGGAGGACATTTTGTTCCTCATGTCCCGTTTCAAGGAGGGGGCGACGTGCGGGATGGTGCTCCGGAACGAGAAGGCGCAGGACACGTACTCGACGCAGGTCATCCACGACATTCTGGAGGCTGAGGGGAAGGACTATTTCACGACGCGCATCAACGTGCTTGGCCACCTCCAGCAGGGCCTGACGCCGAGCCCGCTCGACCGCATCCGCGGCGTGAAGCTGGCAACGATGTGCATCTCGGAGCTGTGCAAGCAGGCGCACGCTTCGGCCGCGCAGAACGGCGGCGTTGTGAGGACGACGTCGAAGGACTCTGCCGTGATTGCCGGGCTGCGTGGCACGGACATTCAGTTCAAGTCGCTGATCGACCTCGTGGAGGAGACGGACTTCAAGCACCGCCGTCCGAAGGAAGAGTGGTGGGCCGGGATGAACAAGCTCATGAAGGTGTTGGCGAAGCACAACTATCGGTCGACGCTCAAGGACGCCAAGCACTGAGGCGCGCGCGTTGTTGTTTAACTGTCTTCTCGCTCTTTCTCCTCGTCTGTTTGCGTGCCCATCTGCCTTCATTTGCGTGGCGTGGCGCAGGAGAGAGTGCTGCGGCTGATTCTGTGTCGGGCTATGTAATTACTGCGAAGAGCTGTCTGTATAAAACGTGCGCCCGGCTGTGTGGCGTTTCGCTGGCATTTCCTTCTGTGGCACCGAAGTGGAGCGCACACGCCCTCGTGCGCGTTGAATTGAAACATGCGCAGAATTCAGAGTCACTTCAAATTCCGAGTCCCCTGATCTTCGGAGGTAGTTACTCGCACAGTACCAGAGTGACCTGCTCCTTGCTCAGGGGTGACGTTGTGTGCTCGGCAGTGCCGCGATTTTTCCCGTCGACAGCTTTTCGCTTGTGGCGTCATTTTCATAGTGTTGCTGCACACGAGTGACTGAGGCCTTCGTAGCTTTCAACTTTGCCGGAACGACGCACGGGGACGGCTGTGTGAGGGCACTACTCGCGAAAGGAAGTCCGCCCACATACGCATTTTTTACGAACGCGCATCACCCTTGTTGTGTCGGTCACTTCGAATGGCCACGCCAACTCAACCGTGCGGAATGTTCTCGTAGAGAGCGTCCCGCACGGCGGGTCTTGAAGCGCCTGCCGCCGGCCTAATCTTCTGCCCGATTAAGCAAAGATGTCGGCGTCGGTGAAAGTCGCCGTGCGCGTGCGGCCGTTCAACTCGCGCGAGCTGGGGCTCAAGAGTCGCTGCTGCATACGGATGAGCGGGCGCACGACGACCATCTTCCGGCCGCAAGATGCCCTCACGGACCGCAGCGCGCCGATGTCGTCGGCCGCGGATGCGAAGAGCTTCACCTTTGACCACTCGTACTGGTCCATGGACACGTCCGGCGGCCCTGATGCGCCGTTTGCGTCGCAGCAGACGATATACGACGACGTGGGGAAGGAAATGGTCGAGCATGCGTTCGAGGGGTACAACGTGTGCATCTTCGCGTATGGCCAGACGGGATCGGGCAAGTCGCACACAATGATGGGGCGGCATCGCGCCGAGGGAGACGCGAGCGGGAACGGGCCGACGGCCGGAGATGACCGCGGGCTTATTCCGCGCTGTTGCGAAGACTTGTTTGCGCGGATGGCGCTTGATGCCGCGAAGGACGCCGACTTGTCGTTCAGGGTGGAGGTGAGCTACATGGAGATATACTGCGAGCGCGTGCGAGACCTGCTCAACCCGAGGAACAAGGGCAACCTGCGCGTTCGCGAGCACCCTGCGCTCGGTCCGTACGTGGAGGACCTGTCGAAGTTGGCGGTCTCTTCTTACGACGACATTCGCCACATTATGGACGAGGGAAACAAGGTGTGCGAACTGGGGCGACGAGATTCCCCTTTTCATAGTGGCCATAAACGGTCTCTGTGTGTTGCAGTCACGCGCACGCGAATTTGTGCGGTTTTTCATACCTATTTGGTCTTCGTCATTGCTCCCCGCGCTCGTGTGTGCAGTCATGTGTTGTTCTTGGCCTTCGTTATGACCAACTCTCCACGTTAAGCTCCCGCTGTCGCTTGCCTGTTTGTCCCAGGCACGCACGGTGGCAGCGACGGCCATGAACGAAGTGAGCAGCCGGTCGCACGCCGTCTTCACCGTCGTCATGACGGCCGTGCGCGCGGATCGCGAAACGGGCCTGAAGGGAGAGAAAGTGAGCCGCATCAACCTCGTCGATCTCGCTGGATCCGAGAGGGCCGACTCGACCGGCGGTGCCACTGGCGACAGGCTCAAGGAGGGATCGGCCATCAACCAGTCGCTCACGACGCTGGGCAAAGTTATTGCGGCGCTTGCGGACCAGGCTGCGGGCGCGCCGTCGTCGCCGGACGGTGGCGGTGCGAAGAAGCGGAGGAAATCGGGTGCGCCGGAACGCGCAGCGACGGGCTCTCGCAAGGGGGCCGCGGGGACCGGTGCGGGGCCGTCGTCGTCGTACATTCCGTACCGCGATTCGGTGCTCACGTGGCTACTGAAGGAGAACCTCGGCGGCAATTCGAAGACGGCGATGGTCGCGGCGATAAGCCCCGCAGACGCCAACTACGAGGAGACGCTGAGCACGCTGCGATACGCCGACCGCGCCAAGCGAATTGTGTGCAGGGCTGTCGTGAACGAGGACCCCACGGCGCAACTCATCCGCCAGTTGCGCGAGGAGCTGGCGGTCCTGCGTGCAAAGCTTGTGGACTCGGAGGCGGCGCCGAAGCCCGCCGCTGCTGCGCCCGCGGACGACGCCGGGGATGGCGGGAGTGCGAATCACGCGGCCGCGCAAGCGCAGGAGGAACTCATGCGCGTGCGCGACAAGTTGGCTGAGTCTGAGAAGATTATGGCGGAGCTTAACGAGACATGGGAAGAAAAGGTGCGTGCACCCTTGCGCAGGAGTTGTGTTGTGTGCACTGCAAATGAGTCCGTGGGAGGTTCGCGCTGTGTGTTGCATTACGCCTGCTTTGCGTATGTCGCTTGATGTGCCCCTCAATCGCCATGGGTCTTACACTGTGTCGTCTCTCCCCTCTGCAGTTGCGACGAACAGCCGAGATTACGCGCGCGCGCGAGCAGGCCCTCGAGGAGCTCGGCCTTGCGCTGGGCGAGGACGGCGCGGGAGCGGTCGTGGGTGTGCACTCTCCGAAGCGCATGCCCCATCTCGTCAACCTCAACGACGACCCCCTCATGAATGAGTGCCTGCTTTACCACGTGCGGTACCCCGGAACGACCCGGATCGGCTCCGGCGGCGCCAACGAGCCGCAGGACATTGTGCTCAACGGCGAGCTCATTCTCCCGGCCCACTGCTCGATCGAGTGCGCGGAGGACGGCACCGCACTGCTGCGCGTGAGGCCGGGCGCCGCGGTGCGCGTGAACAACGCCCACGTGGACCCTGTTGCGCCCTTTCGCCTGTCGTCCGGGATGCGCCTTTTGATTGGCGACCGCCACGAATTTCGCTTCTTGAATCCCATCGAGGTTCGAAAGCGGGCGGGCGAACGTCCGCCACGGTCCACCCTCGGCATTGGCGCTGCGAATGGATCAGCCGGCGGCAGCACCGAGGACCTCGCGACATCTGCCCCGGAGGCGGCGACGCGCAGTGCTGCAGACGCTGAGTCGGAGGCGCAGCGGTTGGCGGTGGAAAGAGAGGCAGAACGACTGGCGGCGGAGCTCGTCGCAGCCCAACGGGAGGCTGCTGAGAAGGAGGCCGAACGATTGGCGGCGGAGCTTGTCGCAGCGCAGCGCGAAGCCGCCGAGAGGGAGGCGGCTCTGTTGGCAGAGAGGGAAGCTGCGGAGCGCGCCTTACGGGAAGCGGCCGAGCGCGAGGTGGCGGAGGCGGCGGAGAGGGCTGCGATGGAAGCAGAAGAGCGACGGCAGAAGGACCGTGCTGACCAGCTGGCCCGCATCGCAATCGAGCGCTGGCGGGTGTACCGCGGGGGCACGCTGAAGGAAGGCGTACTGTCGGCGTCAGCGATGGTGAAGGAGGCGAACGCGATTAGTGCCGAGTTGGGACGCGGCGTGTCGTTTCAGTTTACAGTCGAGTTCGATTCGCCGTACGCGCAGCGCCTTTTCGACCGCGCGCGCCACGGGCACCGCACGCTCACGCGCCACATCAGCGACGGCACGCTCGTTGAGCACGCCGATCACCACCACCCAGCGAGTGCGACGGGGTTGCCACTCCTCGAGCGATCGTGCTACGACCCCGACGCTTCGCTCCCCTTTTGCGGCCCACACGCGCGCGTGCGCTCGGTCGCTGTCGAAGTGTGCGACGCCACCAACGCGCACGTGACGACGTGGTCGCTTGCGGAGCTGCGTGCCCGCCTTCCCGCCATGCGCGAGCTCCTGTCGACGGTAGGCGAAGAGACGACAGTCGCTGCAACGGCGACTGCGCGCCGTCGCACCACAATGTCGTCGCGGCGAGCCGATCCCTTTGAGGACGCGGTGCCTTCGGACAGGTACCTGGGCCGCGCGTACGTTGCGCTGTTGGCGCCGGCGAGCAGCCGGGCGGCCGACGTGACGGCGGCGATCATCGATCCGCACGGCCGGGTGCGCGGGCGGTTGCGAGTGAATGTGTGCGCGATCCCTGAAGACGAATACACGACGCCGCCCCCCTTTGCAGAGCGGCTGGAGATGCACCTCGCGGAGGACGAGGGCGCCGCTCCCTTCCGCTTTGCCATCGGGGTGCTCGAGGCGACGGGGCTCGGCGACGATGTCTGGGACGGGGACGCCGTCGCCCCGTTCTCGTCGGTGCGCGTGTGCGGGCGCTTTGCGCGGCTGGGAATCCACTCGGCCGCACACCCCGACGCAGCCATCCGGGCCCAGGCCTCGTTCCCTGACCACGTGACCGGCACGACGGCGCGGTTCGACCACTGGACGGAGGTGACGATTTCCGGCGCTGACGACGTCGCCGCGATGCTGGCCGACGACGCGTTGGCGATTGACGTGCACGTGAAGCCGTCGCGCCCGCACCTCGATGAGCTCGTAGCCGGTCGCCACGTTCCGGCCATCGTCGCGCACGCGGACCCATCGATGTATGACCGCGCTCGCCTTGCCAGCGCCCAGGCGGCGTTTGCGGACATTCTGCGCTCGCAGCAGTACGAGAAAGGGCGCGCCCGGTCGTTTGTCGCGGCGGCGTCCCGCTCGGAACTCCCGCGGCCTCGGCTGCTGTCGGATGGTGAGGGCATCGCAGTGTCTGTGAGTCCGCTGCGAGCGGCGTCGCCATCGCGTGCCTCGTCGCCACCGCAGTCGTCAGCGTCCTCGTCCGTTGCGGCGCCCGCACACGCTGCGCGTGCTGCGCCGGCAGGACAGCTCCGCTACGACGTGCTCGGGTGGTTTGAGATAAGCGAGCCGTGCGAGACGGGCGAGCACGTGCCCGTTCCGGTCGACTTCAACGAGCTTCCCGAGGGCGTGTTTCTCCTCCGTCAGGGGCTGCAGCGGCGGATTGCTGTCGCGTTTGCGCACGAAACGTCGGGGCGCTTTTGCGTGCGCACGATCACGGCGATTTCCGCCGGCAACGTGCGGCACCGCAAGGACGCCCCGCCCGACTCTGTGCCATTCTTTGTGCCACTGCGCATTGTGTCGCAGCCGGTGCGCGTGGGCGGCCGCAACAACGGGATGAGCATCGTCCGCGCGGAGGGCGCGTGGGACAGCAGCCTCCACGACTGCGCACTCCTCAACCGTGCGACCGCCGCCCGTGAGCGCGTCTATCTGACGCTGCACATGGAGGTGGCTATAGACGGGTGTGAGAAGCCCGTGTCATTGTCGCGGGACGTGTGCGTTCGCGTGCACCCGCGCGACTCGCGCCCGCAGCCCGCTCGGCCCGGGATCCTTCGCAACCTGTGGTCGTCTTCGCCGTCCCCGCAAGCGGCATCGCCCCTCGCTGCGGCCCTGGTGGCCCGAGGGGCAACGTCCGGCACGCGCTCGTCGTCGGTGTTTGACGTGTGTCTGCGCCGCGAGAGTGCGCTTCGACGTGCGAGTGTGGTGCTCGACACGTCGCACGTGTACGTGCGCGGCGAAGAGAATCTGGGAGGGTGGCGGCCGCTGGGGCCCGCGTTCCTGCTCGGCCACGCACAGGAGCAGCAGGACCACCTATGGTTCATCGCGCATGCTGAGTACGCCCGACAGCTGCTGCAGTGCGGCCAGATTGCGGGGGTCGACATTGAGAGGGGCGCTGGCGATGTGCCTCGGTGGTCCGCCGAGAGCATCGTGGAGTTGTGGCGCCGTCCAATGCTATGGGTGGGTCTCGCGCACACACGACATACGCGATGCACACACGCGCAAACACGTGCAAGCACGCTTACGAACGCGTTTTTCAAAAATGTTTTGGCTCTCGTGTTGCGTAGCCTGTACTCACGTGCTCCACGCGCTGAAAATGTAGGAGCGCGCCGGATTGGAACCCCCGCCCGTTGCGCGCAAGTCGGACGGAGCAAATGGGGCCACGAGGACGTCGCTGGCGGAGGGACGCTCGCCGTCTGATGCGGGCAGTGCCGGTGGGGTGTCTGACGCGACGGAAGACGACGACCTGCAAGGCGCAACCGACTGGATGGGGCAGGCACGCGAAGTCCCGCGCAGGTGCGTGCCTTTTGAGATTCTGTGCACTCTGTGCTCACGTTGTTGCGACTGGCGTGTTGCTTCGTCGGCGTGTATGTGTAACGGGTGTGCGGACATTGCAGCGATGCCGTAACGATGCGCGGCTACCTGAACTCGCTCGAGAACGCCGGCGACACGTGGACGCGGCGGTGGTTCGAGGTGCGCAGGCCGTACCTCCACGTGTTCGAGTCGAAAGCGGACCCTGTCGAGCGCACTGTCGTCAATCTCAGCACGTCGAAAATCGAGTACAGCCACAGGCAGGCCGCCATGCTCCAGGTGCGCGGCATCGTCATTGTTTGTGTGTGTGTGTGTGTGTGTGTGTGTGTGTGTGTGTGTGTGTGTGTGTGTGTGTGCTTGTGCGTCGCGGCTTTCCGTTCTTGTGCATTATTTTGCTGACCGCACACGCACGCACGCACGCAGAGGCCCTACACATTCTCGATCTGCACTCGGTCGCGCGGGTTCCTGTTGCAAGCGTCTAGTGAGAAGGAAGTGGGCGAGTGGCTTTACTCGCTGGACCCGCTCGTCATGGGCGCGGCCGTGTCGCGGTCCGGGCTGCTGAACCCCCTCCTCGCCAGCGCGCAAGGGCAGGGACAGCGCCGTGCGGCGTCGCCGAATCACAGGGCGTGACGGTGGCAGCTAATGAAGTGTGTGAATAAGGATTCGGGCTTGGCGTAAATTGGTGCCCTACACACTCACTGTGACAATGTATTCGCCACAGGCGTTACGAACGTGCGAACGCCCGTCCATCGACCACCAACAACGCCCCCCCCTGCCTCGCGCAGTTCCCCATGCCTCGCGCAGTTCCCCAAGAATCGCGAGCCTCAAACGCACCGAGCGACACGCCACGCGACACCAACGCCACACAATGTACAAACGCCGCCCTCAAATATCACACTATACGATGTCCGGACCCAACGAAGACGAGTTGCCGCCGGACGGCAGGCGCTCGTGGTCGTCGCGCCTGAAGCATCGTCGCCACGAGCGATTTCGGCACATGCGCGGCCAACGCAATCCGAGTCCCTCGGAAGAGAAGCACGTGGACCAGCAGTAGCAGCACTGCGTGAGCGAGTAGAGCGCAAACGGCGCCGTCGTGAAGACGATGATCGATATCGTCGCGTACTCCGCGGGGACGACGTAGCGCGTGATGAGGAAGGCGAGCAGCACGTAGACAACCAGAAAGCGCCAGACGTGCCACATGATGCAGCTGCCTTGGCCCACGCACGCGGCCCCCGGCGGCCCTGGTACGTACTGGTACGTGTACTCAGGGAGAATGGGGTGCGGTTGGAAACCGCCGGGAAAGCCCGAAGCAGGTCCACCGCCCGCGTGCAACGGTGGCATCCCGACGTTGACGTGCGCCTGCGGGGCGCCCGGTATCTCGAACAGCACGGCGTCGCTTGGGTCCAGCGCACACTCGGCCAGGCGCGCGCGGAACGCGGGCTTCTTGAGAAAGTCGACGTCCGTACCCGACAGGAGTGCCGGCATGGTTCCGACGAAGTTGACCTTCGCAGTGCCCGTCCCGCGCAACGGCGCGCCCGGTTGCGGCTGCTTGTCGAACGTCCCCGTTGCGCCGTAACTCGCGACCTTCGCTTCGTGCGCATGGCAGGGCGTCGTCGCACGCGGCGTGGCAGCGGATGATGGCTCGACGTCAGGGGCTGCGCTGGCGCTGCTTTCGTCCTGCGCAACGGCGGCGTACTCGGCGCACTTGATCATGCGGACCCGATCGTGGAGCACGAGGCACGTCGTGCTCGTGTTGAACTGCCGGGAAACAACCGGCATGCTGAGTTGTCGGCGAAAGCGGTGGCCCTCGCGCGCGGCGGCGGACATGCGGCGGTTGCGATGCTGTCGCGGCTGCGGCGGCGCAGGAGGGGGAGGGGGAGGGGGAGGGGGAGCTGTAGGCGCCGGCGGCTGCGACTGCGATTCCATCGGGGCGTTCGAGACGAGATTGTCCGCGGACGACCCGCGTTGCATTCGCCCGGTGGGGGACATGGCACGCACGGCCGCGCTCGGCGTCGCGCATATTTGAAGGGCGTTGCGGCTGCCGTGGAAGGCCTTGGAGTGCAGCTTTGCCGTCTCCGCCTTGCGACGCATTGGAACGGACCTGCACGCGCTCACGTGGGACTGAGGGGACGTGAGGTCGACAATGTAGTACTCGACGTCGCCGCATATGGGCGTGTTGGTGAGGGGATTGAGAGCCTCGACGCGGACGAGCTGAAGGGGTCGGCGCAGGCGGAGGAGAGTGAGACCACCACACTCGAAGGACAGCAGAAACTAGAATATGAACACTCCATAATGCAGTGCAAAGATTGAATACTCATTCACACATGCCAACAAAGACGCAACAACACACGCACTCGCACACACATGCGCGTACACACGCACACACTCACGCACGTACGCACACACACAAACACAGAGAGTTTTTTCCTCTCAACCACCATTAAAAGAAAAACGCAACTCGCATTTTCATTCCCTCCGAGCTGGAACTCACATTCCGGCCCCTTCGGTAGAAGAGGATCTTATTGAGGTGGTGCGCGGCATAGTGCGAGTAGAACACGTTGTCCTCGTTCTCAGGGTCCTGCGTCTGCACGCGCGCAAGCACGAAGTCTGGAAACGGGACAAGGACAAACACGCGTTAACAATGACTGCCCGCGGCTCGATAGCAGCCGGCATGGCACGTGGGCAACACATGGCGATACAGGCGCATGGCGACGCACACATTCCTCGTGAGCGGTATGGTCGACATTACGTATCCGGCACAGTCCCAAACACGGAAGGGCACTCGTGGTACGTCAGTGACAGCGACTTCAGCACAAGCAACATTGCGATAACTTGCCTCTTCCCTTCTCTGCGTGCAGTTGAATGAGCGACTCGAACGTCTCGAGGGTGAACGGGTCCTCGTTCTCAAGCGGTATCACATCGACGACAGTGCGGCCGTCCCGCGCCACGAGCTCGAGATAGCGCGGAAGGCGGGACGCGCCATTCGACGCCATTGCGACGCAGGGTTTTCTCTCCGCAGAATGACCCTTCGTGCAACGGTGTTCGTGCGCTGAAACACACTCAACCGAGATTCACCCTACTTCCAGCTATTAGAAAAGGATTCCAACTCACGCACGAACTATAGGTCCTGCGCGCCACACGTGTCGATGAGTCGGAAGAGAGCCTGCCTACCGCCGGAAAATGCCGAGATGTCGCGTCGGCGTTGCCGGTTTTGCCGATTGATGCGTGGTGACGCCACTCGCACGGGCCGGGCCGAGCATAGAGTCAAGACTAACGCAGCAGGCAGTCGATCCTGTTGAAATAACCACACGAATAGACGATGCGTCTGCTCCGTGTGCAAGGACAGTGGTTCTTGTGTATGTCGTGTGTGTGTGTGTGTGTGTGTGTGTGTGTCTTTTGTGCGTGTGCGCTCGTGTGAGTTTCTCGCCGCGGGTTTTTTTTGCCCCGGGGGCTTTTCAATAACAAAAGAAAAGGGGAATCGCACAAGCGCAAGCAACTCATTCGAGAGTCAAACACGCGCAGCGCAGGCGAAGCCCACCATTGTCTCTGCCCCATGCGCGGTTGTTCAACGACGCTTTTACACACACGTACGCACACACACAGACACGCATACACGCACACGCACACACAAAAGAGCGGACTCCATTCTATGTGCAAGTGAGAATATTAATAAACGGCGTATTTTCGCCGACTTGCTGGCACGCGAGGAATGCCGACGCGACAATAGGACAGTTTTGGCCGTTTGGCATCGCCAACGGCTTTGGTCCAGACAGTCCGGATCGCAAGTCTATTCCTCGTATATCTTACGGGCTTAAGTTTTTCAGCCACACAGAACAATGCCTTCAACTCGCACAAAGATCCCGAAGAACATCAGAATGGGACGGAGGAAGCAAATTTGTGTGTGGCAGATCATTTTAAATCAATACACTGATGCCTTCACAATGGTCACGTTCTCAACGGGCCTGCTTGAGCGACAGTGTGGGATAGAAATAAGCCAACAGCTACGTGGCGGTATAGTTCCTCGCACAGACGAATAGCAGCATTACACACACACACACACACACACAGACACACACACACACACACACACACTCTCGCCTGTCGTTTGCACCCGTCTCGACAACGCCCATGCGCTGAATGTTCTTCATGCCGCTGCTGATGCGGCCGAATATTGTGTGCTTTCCTGAAACAACGCACACGCAAGAGTTACAAGGACGCGAGGAACGGTACACTTGCGCTCACGAAAGACACGCAAACGCACGCGCACACAACAACACAGACGGACAACACGCATACACATACATACATACGGACACTCACAGACACAATCACGCACGCAATCACACACACAAAGTCCACAGAAAGACGCAGGCACACGCATACACACACACGCGCCGCACAAACAATTAACACACACAACTTTCACACTATCTACATTGAACACGTACCGTCAAGCCACTGCGTGGGCGCAAGTGTGATGAAAAATTGGCTGCCGTTTGAGTTGGGCCCGCTGTTGGCCATGGACACCACGCCCGCCCCCGTGTGTTTCAGCTCCTTGTGGATTTCATCCTCAAACTTAGCCCTGCCGTAGACAGTGACACATACATGTTAGTATGTATATGTTTTTAAACAGGGAGGCAACATGTAGTAGTGACCGGGCCAGTGAGAGTTACTCATTGGCACAGCGAGTGAAGAAGTCTCCGCCAGTGAGTGCATGCATCCGCGCCTCCACCGTTGAGCCACACACCCGTAAATTGACTGGCCACCCCTGCCGGTGCCAGTGGGGTCGCCGCCTTGAATCATAAAGTCCTAATGAAAGGGGATGCCATGAGATTCACATTTTGTGCCAGCCGAGGCGCTCAAATGAGAACACCGTCGCATGTAGTGTCACAGTACGGACGTTATATAACGGATGCGAACCTTGATAATACGGTGAAAGATGGTGCCATTATAGTAGCCTCGTCGCGCCTGCGCGAAATGATGTGTTGGAGGGCGCAGTCTCAGGGCATGCAGAAGTAGACAAGTGCGTGGGCACAAAAATGAGTCCGTGAACACGCCTGCGACTCTCACCAGCTCAGCAAAGTTCCTGCACGTTTTGGGGGCGTGATCCCAGTAGAGCTCAACCGCGAACGAGCCCTACAGCAAAACAGAAGTGAGAGTTTCAAAAATGTGAGATTAGCTCCTTGACCGAGACATGTGTGCACCACCACACACACACACCATGCTCGTTTCGAACGTGACGGTGGCCGGTTGCCACGACTCTCCCGGGACGCTCATTCTCCAGAACAGCCACGACAATTCACGTCAGGTCGACTCCCTAAACTCGAAATCGTGTTCCAGTAATGAACGAGCAGCTGGCACATGTCGAAAAATGCATCTTTCATCCGGGGTGAGTGCGCACTGTTTTTTCGATTGTTCCGCCGAGGACCGAGTGAGCCCTTTGTTCAAGCAGTAATCTTCTCACCTCTGCCCTTTTTCTTATTTGAAGCTCATCCCAGTGGCGCTGGGATTGAAAAAAATGGGTGACGACAAGGTTGATCTCGCGACGCTGGCCGACATGCCGGTGTACGACGAAGAGGGTGCGACCGTTCCCTTCAAGGCGCTGTACACGGGCGACAAGGCCAAGACAGTCGTCGTCTTCATCCGCCACTTCAACTGATACGTGTGCAGAGACTACGTGCAAGGTGCGCATTCGCTTAATCGCCGATTGAGATTGCCCCCGCGCGATTGAGAATGACGATATACGTTTTCCGCTCTCCTTGTATATTCGTGGCACAATAGTCTGAAAATTTGAGTCGTCATTCAGACTGGGCGAAGGTGCCGCGAGCTACGCTCGATAACGCCGGCGTCCGTTTTGTCGTGGTTGGTTGCGCTCCGTTCAAGTTCATCAAGAAGTTCAAGGCCGATCTCAGCTTTGGCTACGAGCTGTACTGCGACCCGCAGCTCAAGCTCTACGAAGCCCTCGGTGCGCTGTGTATTTTTTCTGTGTGTGTCTCTTGCGCGCGCGCACGTGTGTGTGTGTGTGCGTGTGTGTGTGTGTGTGCGTGTGTGTGTGTGTGCGTGTGTGTGTGTGTGCGTGCGTGTGTGTGTGTGCGTGCGTGTGTGTGTGTGTGTGTGCGTGTGTGTGTGTGTAATGGGGGCCCGCGTTGAATGCGTGCGCGTTTCGCGTATGTTGTTAATCCCAACCAACTGACTCGTCGTCCGTGTCCCTTGGACAGGATTTAGCTACGGCTTTGGCGGATCCCGCCCCGAGTCCGAGCACGTCAAGTCGTCCGTCGCCGGCGGCCTCATGCGCAGCATTGGGCTGACTGGTACCTAGTATAACGTTAGTGACCGAGGCGCGTCGTGGGCTATATATAGCGTCCCATCCGAGGACACGTATTGAACTTGCCATAGATATTGGAATCCCGGACAAAGTAGATTGAGGCGACAAATGATCGGGATTTGTAATCTCAGAGTGTTTGCAAAAAGAGAGGGATTTTGCTAATTGTCCAATTCAATGGCACCGTGACACCAAGGGGGTCGGTTTATTTGGAAACTAAGACATTGTAGTGGTAAAAAGCGAGTGCAATTTCCAGATTAAATTGTGCCGAGTGCTTATCTATGGGCGCCGCCATAGTGAACGGTCTATAGAAATTCTGCGGAAAGTGCCATTTTTGTCGTGCGCGCCCCCACGCCTATCGCCCCAGACCGCGTGGGGCGCGCACGATTGTGGGTGCCTGGTCGTGCACGCGGCCCACGCCCATTGCTGAATTTGACAGTTCGCGCAACCGGCGCTATAATTCAAGACATGCTCAAGCAATCTCTCACGCAATCACTGATCCCCACTTCAATCACTGCCGTTTGGCATCTTGCTTCCTCTTACACTTTGACGATGAATGACGAAGTGCGTGGTGGGCCTGCACTTGCTTTCCAGCAGGCAGACATGCTCTTTGCGGCACTGCAGACAGGGGACGTTATGGCGGGCCTCCTCAACGCGAACGGCGAACTGCCAGTGCCAAATGCTCGTGTTGGGGCGGGAGCTGTGGATGCGGCGGGCGCGGCAGGTGCGGCGGGTGCGGCGGGCGTGGCGGGTGCGGCGGGTGTGGCGGGGGCTGGCGCTCGAGTGCCCCAGGAAGGCGCCCCTCAAGGGAGAGGACGCCTTGTTTCCGCAAACGTGGAGGCTTTGTGTCCCCACTGTGACAAGACGTTTGCGTTGTCACTGTCACGAGAGGACCTCGCGGTGTTTGGGACTGGTGCGACGCCGACACCTGCCGCTGTAAACCAGCACCACACGGGCTTGATCAACCTCGTTCTGCCCTTGCAATTCGGCGGTCTTTTCGCTGGTCTCGGCCCCGGCCTCACTGGCATCCAAACAGGCGGCGCCACAGCCGGACCTGGCGTGCAGACGGCGTCGCGTGGTCCTCCTGGCGGCAATGGTGCCGTCCAGCAAGGTGCGGCGGATGGAGACGGATATGTTGTCGACCCAACGTCGAATCGGAGAGGCCCACTCCGCAAGGCCATTCCTCGAGGGCAAGCCGTCAACTGGGAGAATTTGATACGGTGGTATGACAACGAGGATCCTGAGAAGTGAGTGTCAGTGACTGGGAATGTTGTTTTGGCATGGTGCCGTAGACTGTTTTCATTGGTCCGGTTGCCGCCAATGCTGACACCAACTTTCCGTTGCAGTAACATCGACTTCCCCCTCCGCAATAAGATTTGGGATTTGAGGGCGAAGGAGAGCTGCAGGCAGAATAGAAGCCAGAATCCGCGGAAACTTCTCGGCAAGCGTCGGGTATGTATTTGACTGTGCGACTTATGTTCTTCATATATAGTCTGTGAGTTTGGCCGCACTAATACTGAGAGGTTACCGTTGCTTGCCTGCAGAAAGTCGCCATAACTGCGGCACTTGTGGGTGGTATAGAGGAATTCAAGAAGCGATTTGTCATCAAGAATGCGAAGGGCGAACAACGGGGCCTCGACGAAATTGTGCGCCTGTGTCAGAGTTACAAAGACCCCAATGCACCCGCCGGGGAAGGGTCCAGCGCAGAGAGCCAGGTCGTTGTGACTGATAACGAGGTGGAAGTGTCCGAATAAATACGCTCTCTTGTGTCACATTCCGGCTGCTTCAACTGAATTAGTGCATGCATGCATTTGTTCGTGGAAATGTTTTAAAGGGACCATTGTCGAAATCAAGACCTTTAATAATTTTTTGTGTGTCTCAGGCGATCACGGCCCTACGGCCCTAGGAGCCTGCTGGCCCTTTTGCCCAAAAGCAACCTCCGCCGACTCGATGATGAAATTTTGGCAAGCGAGTCCTACAGGCTAACATTTGCACGTAAACACACAACGAGATCTCAAAATGGACTTTATTGAGACTATTGCCACAAGCACAAGCTAGGGTATTAACAGCTAAACTATTAGGGTTACGAACTCATCAATAATTCCCCCCTACCTCCGCGACACACAAAGACCATGAATACAGACATTCCCTCACACACTTCCACTCAGGAACTGCTACTTGATAACAAGTTACTTACTCAACAGCCACAGTGACATCCCAACGCACACATAAATACAAGGACACAAACACTGGCAATGCAACCAAACACACCAGCGACCCCCACTGGCCGACCCTATTTGACATTATACGTGTACACTCTCCCCTCCCCTCCTCTCTCACACTCACGTGCTCGAACGGTGCTGCACGCGGTAGCATCTCAGGTACCCAGTGCTCACAAGCACACCCCCACGTTCGCACACACACTACCCGTATCTCACCCACACACACGCTCTCTCTGCGCGGCGCTGCGCGCGCCCTCTCTCTCCCTTCCTTACTTAGTGCTCGTAAGCACACGCACATCCACGCATACACTCACTCACCGTTTCTCCCTCACACACGCTCTCCATGGCGCGGCGCTGCGCGCGCCCTCTCTATTTCTCTCCCCCTCATATGCACACACCCACACCCACATCCACGCACACTCACCCTATCTCCCTCACACACACACTATCTGGTGCGGCGCTGCGCGCGCCCTCTCTCACCGCCCGTATGCACATGCACATCCACGCCTACACTCACCGTTCCTCCCTCACGCACGCTCTCCCTCGCGCGGCGCTGCGCGCGCCCTCTCTCGTACTTAGTGCTCATATGCACACACCCACATCTACGCACACACTCACCGTATCGCCCTCACACACGCTTTCTGGTGCGGCGCTGCGCGCGCCCTCTCTCACTGCTCATATGCACATGCACATCCACGCACACACTCATCGTTTTCCCCCCTCACACACACGTTCTCTCTCCCTTACTCAGTGCTCGTATCACACACCCACATCCACGCACACACTTACCGTTTCTCCCTCTCACACACGCTCTCCCTCGCGCGGCGCTGCGCGCGCCCTCTCTCACTGCCCGTATGCACGCACATCCGTGCATACACTCACCGTTTCTCTCTCACACACGCTCTCCATGGCGCGGCGCGCCCTCTCTATCTCTCGCCCCTTCATATGCACACACCCACATCCACGCACACACTCACCCTATCTGCCTCACACACACGCTTTCTGGTGCGGCGCTGCGCGCGCCTGCACATCCACACACACTCTCACCGTTTTCCCCTCTCATCCACGTCTCTCTAGCGCGGCGCGGCGTGCGCCCTCACTCTCCCTTACTAAGTGCTCGTATCACTCACGCACACACTCACCGTTTCTTTTTTTCTCCCTCACACACACGCTCGCTCGCTGGCACGCACACTCACTCGCTGGCACGGCGCTGCGCGCGCCCTCTCGTTCTCTGTCCCCCTTACACATAGTGCTCATATGCAAACGCTCGCACATACGCGCATATCCACGCACACACTCTCTCTGGCGCCGCGCTGTGCGCGCTCTCGCTCTCACTCCCTTACAATGACCATAACTCAATGATATGGACAAACACGCACACACGCACGCAAGCACATCCACATACCGTTTCTTCGTCACGCTCCCCCTCTCTTGTGCCGGAGGCGCTTCGCCCGCCCTCTCTCACTCAGTTAGTGCTCAAATACACACACTCGCACACAAGCGCACAACGCCCGAGCGCACGGCGCCACGCAAGAGCGCACGTAGTCACGCACGAGAGCATAACGCAACAAAGCAGCGCAAAGTGCCACACACAAGCGTACACCGGCGCGCGCAAGCGTGCAGTGGTCCACAGGGCCACACAAGAGCACAGCGAAAGACGCACACAACAACGCACAATGCACAATGCACCACACGAGCGCACAGCGGCGCGCAAGAACGCAAAGTGCCACACAGGACCGTGAAGTGCCGCACACGAGCGACAAGCGCTGCACACGAGCGCACAGAACAGCCACATCAGACACGCCCATAGACGCACAAATACAGACACATCACACGTACGTACACGCACGCACAGATACGGCCGCATCACACACGCACTCATACGCACAGATACGGCCACATCACACACGCACATAGACGCACAGATACGGCCACACAACACACGCACACGCACGCACAGATACAGCCACATTACACACGCACACGCACGCACAGATATGGCCACACCACGCACGCACACGCACGCACAGATACAGCCACACCACGCACGCACACGCACGCACAGATATGGCCATATCACACACGCACACGCACGCACAGATACAGTTACATCACACGCATACGCACGCATAGATACGCCCACATCACACACGCACATAGACGCACAGATACAGCCACACCACG
>CALSCQ010000322.1:0-42479 GCA_943704525.1 Pigoraptor vietnamica
ACACACACACACACACACACACACACACACACACACACACACACACACACACACACACACACACACACACACACACACACACACACACACACACACACACACACACACCACACACCACACACACTGTCGCATTTCACACGCAAGCACAAGCAGCCACACTCACCAGAGCCCCGCCGATGGCGCCCTGCTTGGAAAGGTAGCCCTCCTGCACACGGGTCGTTGAGTCAGCGCACACAATACGTGGCATCACACGCACACACCACACCCACAATACCTTCTGCGACATTCTCTCTCGAAGGTCGTCCACACAGCCTCGAGACATAACGCGCAAAGCCCAGGGACCACTTCAGTCCGGAGGCTCTTAGAGCAGTCGTCAGTTCCAAACATTGTAAGACGAAGCGAGAGCTCGCTTACCTTTCGGAATTCGTGACGAGATCTCGGAAGTATTGGTTGCCGCGGTAACAGACTGATCACGTGATTGCGCGGTGGGGCCAAACGGCCCGGCGACGGCCTGAGCAACACCACAACGGCAAGCACAGCACGCACTGTCTTATGTTTCTCTCCACGCGAATGTGACCCACTGCTCTGCCAGGCATCCACTCTACTCGCTCTCCACTGCCGTGCACGGCATCCACTCTACTCGCTCTTGTGTGGGCGCACCTGGCATGAATTGTTCGGCGCGCCTGTAGAGTGAGAGGCGACTACAAACACTGATTTCGTCGGAGAACGTCGCCGCGCGGGGCGTCTGCGAAAATGGCGGAGTCGTTCGCGTCTGTGGAGTACCAGAAGGTGCGCGTGCTGGGCAAGGGCGCGTTTGGGTGCGCCGTGCTCTATCGGCGAAAGGAGGACAACTCGCTCGTCGTCCTGAAGGAAGTGGAGCTGCGGTCGATGGACCCGAAGGAGCGCACCAAGGCGATGAACGAGGTCGTCATTCTTGCGTCACTCAACCACCCGAACATCGTGCAGCACTACGACACGTTCGAGGATAACGGGACGCTGCTGATTGAGATGGAGTACGCCGACGGCGGGTCCCTCCACGACAAGATTTTTGGGAGCGCCGCAAAGCCCCTCTCCGAACGGGACGTGCTCATGTACTTTTACCAGATTGTGTCGTCGCTGCACCACGTGCACAACTCGAACGTGCTCCATCGCGACTTGAAGGCGCTGAACATCTTCCTCACGCGCGACGGGCTCGTCAAGCTGGGCGACTTTGGCATTGCGAAGGCACTCGAGGACGGCGGGAAGGCCGAGACGCAGGTGCATAACTTCGGCCGTTACTGTCCAAGCAAATTGTTGTGTGTGGTGTGTGTGTGTGTGTGTGTGTGTGTGTGTGTGTGTGTGTGTGTGTGTGTGTGTGTGTGTGTGTGTGTGTGTGTGTGTGTGTGTGTGTGTGTGTGTGTGTGTGTGTGTGTGTGTGTTCGAGACGCACGGAAACGCCGCCATTCTCAGACTGTGCGGCTATTGTCATCGGAGCGAATTGTGGTGTTGGTGTGTTCTGCACTTGCAATCCTTACGTCTCCGCTGCCTTTTGTGCGTGCGCTCCGTGTGTGACTCGCTTTCTCCCCCCTATGCCCCCGCTTTCCTGTGTGAATTGCATGCGTGCACTCACGTCTCTCACAACCCCTTGCTTCCCTCTCGCGCAGGTCGGCACACCCTACTACATGTCCCCCGAAATTCTCCACGGCGAACCCTACGACCAGAAGAGCGACATATGGTCCCTCGGCTGCATTCTCTACGAACTCATGGCACGCAGGCGTCCCTTCGAGGGCTCAAACTACTTTTCCCTCGCGAAAAAGATCATGGACGGGCGCTACGAACCGGTCGAGGGACCCTTCAGCGCCGATCTCAAGGAGCTCCTCGGATCACTTCTACAGATGGACCCGGCGCTACGCCCGACGACGTCGCAGATACTCGCGCTGCCGCTCCTGTCAAAAATGGCGGAAGAAATGGAGGCGCGCGTGTTCCAGCTCTCCACGCGCCGCCGCCGCACCATGTCGTCGTCCCTCAGTGGGTCGGCCGGGGCTGGCGAAGTCCCCGTCATTACGCACGTGAACAGCGACGTGTACTTTTGGGGGCGAGGGAGACTGACGCCGCTGCCGGTCGAGGCGTTTGGAAAGGCGCACACGGCGATATGCGTGGCTGTGGGTGCGCACCACTTTGCGGCGGTGACGGCCGAGTGCGAGGTGTTCACGTGGGGTGAATTGAGCCGGGAAACGAACAGGGGCCAGTTGGGCCACGGCGACCGCAACTCACAGCGGACGCCGAAGAGGGTGAGTGGATGGGGCGCGTTAGTTGGACTTCCGCGAGTCGTCAGGGGTGTGGTAGACACGGTGTCGTATCGCATCGGTTGTAGCGCACTTTGTCGAAGGACACGCCCTTTGTGCGCGTCATATCAGACGCACTAATGCCAGCTTCCAATGCCCCGTCGTTGCAGGTCGACGCCCTGTTCGACGCGGGTGTTCTCGTGCGCAAGGTCGTGTGCGGCGACGCCTTCACGCTGTGCCTGACCACCAACGGCCAAGTGTATGCGTTCGGCTCCGATTACTGGGGCTGCCTCGGGCAGGGCTCGGAATCCCTCGGGTCGTTCGGTCCGGACGGCCGCGAACCCTGCGTAGACAAGCCTGTCCGCGTCAAATTTGACACGACGGAGCCCATCATCGCAATTGCATGCGGGCGGTGGGTGTTGTTTGCGCACGTGTGTTCATGTCCGTCGCATTTGCTGATGTGCGGTGCGCCTGCGGTGCAGCGATCACGCCGTTGCTGTCGCTGACGACGGCGCCGTGTACACGTGGGGCTGCGGCGAGAATGGGCGGCTGGGCACTGGCGATGAGGATCCACGCGGTGCGCCCACGCGGGTTCGACTCCCGGGCGACCAGGCGGTGCTTTCTGTCGCATGCGGCCACGACAGTACGTTCTTCCTCTGCGCGGGCGGGCGCGCGTATGCCTGCGGTGGAAACGAGCACAACAAGCTGGGCGTCGATCGCGAGCGAGGCTTGCTTGTGTCGCGCAAGGCGAAGGGTCGCTCTGCGGAAGATGTGGACGAGGAGTACACGGTCGAGGACGCGCTCTACCCCATGGCCGTACGCGCACTATGGCGATACCGCGTGTCTGAAATTGCGCCGGGTGTCTCCCACACGGCCGCCATTGAAGGTACGCTCCGGAATTGAATGCGCAGATCTGCATACTGTGGGTTGATCTGTACGTGTTCGATTGTGTCTGTTCCCAAAGTGACCAATTTGCAATCCGTTGCCTACGCAGCCACCGGAAAACTCGTTACGATCGGAGCGAACGGCGCGGGTCAGTTGGGACTCGGGCACAGCAGCGGCGCGCGGACGAAGCGAAAGGCGGCGGTCGTCGAAGGGCTTATGGGAAAGACAGTAACAATGGTCGCGTGCGGGGAGGACTTTACGATCGCCGTGTGTAACGGTGCGTGGCGTGCGCATGTGCGTGCTGAGCGTATGTGTATGTCCGCGCGCGCGATATGTGCGTGTGCGTGCGTGCGTGCGTGCGTGCGTGCGTGTGCGTGTGTGTGTGTGTGCGTGTGCGTGCGTGTGTGTGTGTGTGTGTGTGTGTTTTGTGTGCGTGTGTGTGTATATATGTGTGTGTATGTGTGCGTGTGTGTGTGTGCGCGTGCGTGCGTGTGCATGCTTGCGTGTGTATCGCGATGCTGAGTGGTTTGTAATTCTTGCGCAATGGAATTCATTTGCTCTGCGTGCGACTGTGCCACTGAGGTGCTTTCTGTTGCAGGCAACGAAATCTTCACGTGGGGTCGAGGTGAGAACGGTCGCCTTGGCAACGGGCGCACGGCCAACAGTTCCCTTCCACGGCCCGTCTTCGGCTCTCTCCACACAGTCGCGGGCATTGCGTGTGGGCAGTCGTGCGCCCTCGTGATCGCCGGTGGGTTTGTGTGCGGTTGTTCAGCAGGACTTCATCGATCCTGTGTGCAGTTATTAGCACGCGTGAGCTATGTTTGTATTCGTCGATTTCCATGTGGACAAAAGGGCGCGCATCAAACAATCGCCTCTTCCGCAGAGCAAACGGTGTCCACTCGCACCGTGCAACGCAGCGCCGACACGACACTCCACTCCCCCCTCGCCACACACACAAACGGCGGCGTGTCCGCCAAACCCGCCGAGGCGTCGAAGAGCAGCCGTCCGCCGTCCGCGTCTGTGTCCCGGCGCCCCTCGCACGGGTCCAAGTCCCCCGTCCCAATGCCCGAGGACATTCCGGCGGGTGTGGAACCCATCACGGAGATCACCGAGCAGAGTGGCGCGACGGACCCCACCGACGAACCGGGCGCATGCGGGGAGGACGACGTGCCGAGCTGGCTGAGGGAGGAGCTGGAAGGTGCGGCGACGGTCGTCAGCAGCGCATCACAGGGTTCGTCACGTGCGCGGACATCCGCGTCGATGAAGAGCACGGGCGGCATTTCGACGTCCGCCGCCACGCACAACAGCGACGACGACACGCCAGAGTGGCTGCGACGCGAACTCGAGGAGGCCTGCGATCACGAATGCGACGCAACACGAGACACCATGGCGGTGGAGGACGTTGCGCAGAGCGCCCCGGCGGCGGAGCTGAAGCGACCGGTGCCGCGCCCTGCACTCGACCTGTCGTTGACAGTGCCGGACTCCGACGCCCCAACGATGCGCGTGGAATCGCCGGTGGATTTTTCGTCACTGTCCGACTTTCGCGACGCCCCTTCCGTGTCACCCGCGCGGTCACCAAGGTCTCCTGCGGTGCGGAAATTGCTCGCACGCCCAGACTCGGGGCTTGGTACGAGTATCGCCAGCACTGTGAGCATACAGGCGCACCCGGAGGACGACGGAGACGACGCAACCGCCGCAGTGAAGGTCCTCGAGGCAAGGCATAAGGAGGTGCGTGTTCGGAAGCGTTGTGCGGAAGTGGAACCTACGATTGCGAACCTCGTCGACCGACTTCTCATATGTGTGTGTGCGTGTGTGCAGCTGAGCGTGCGTGTAATGGACGCCTTCGCCGAACAAGAGCGAGTACTGTGCGCGTTCTTTGAAGCGATGGATGCGGAGGTTCGTGGTCCTCGTGCGTGCGTGGGTTTGTCTGGCAATGTCACGTGCCCTGGATGGCGTTTGCGTGAAGGGATTGTTGCCTATCTGTTATCTGGGATCCTTACCATTGACCGTTGTAACTCACTTGTTACGCCCCCGCAGCGCAAGTCACTGGATTCCATTGACGACACTATTGCCGCACTGTCCCGCGTGGTCGATCGGCGGCTTGGCGTCGCTTGAGTTGTATAAAGCTTGTTGAGGTAATTGGCCTCCCACAACCCACACCCCCTCTTTCCCTCCCCAACACACAAAAAGGCGCGCGCACACACACACGCGTGCGCCCTTCACTCCACTTACATACATAGTCTGTCACATTATCCTTCGTCTCTCTGGTCTGACATTGCCGGCATAGTATGGGTTGTTGGTTGTCGCCCCAACGCCCGTTACGTTATTCGTGGAGTCTCGCTTGCGCAACGTCGCAGCCGTTTAGAACCGTAGCGCGTGCCTCGGCGCACCGCTCACCCATTCCGCGAGTGTCACCCCTAGCCAGCGAAACCGGCTTTGCGGCAGCGTGCAGTTCGGTCACGTGTTACGGCCTGAGAAGCACAGTGGGTTGCCATAGAATTGTGAAGTGCGAGATTGGACGGCGACTGAACGGTGCGAAACCGCACTGTCGCCATGTGAGCACGCTGACCACGCAGTTGCGACACTGCATCCGGTTAGCAGACAGAGTCCGTCCCTCAGTTCGTAACAGTCTCATGTTACCTTTCATTAGCAAGTACTCAGTAGTGATGATTGGAGTTGAATGATAAATTTTGTGAAGTTTGGTACATTTTCAAATTATTTGTGCCGGATTGGGGGGGGGGTCATGTTTGTCTCTCGTTCTCACTTTGTCTCGCGTTGTTGACAGTCCGCCCGCACGAGACAACGCGCGTATAAATGGCCTTTCTCCCATCCCTCGCAGGAAGACAAGACAAAATCCCTCTCTCTGAAGCGCGATTGTAGCATTAGAGACTAGTCTTTCAGTGCCTGACCCCTGTACTCGCCTGAGGTACGCGCCGTTTTGGGGCGGCGGGCGTCAGTGTCCTGCAGAGAGGTTGTAAACCATTATGTTTCGCGCGCGTGTGTCATTTGGTGTGTACCTGTATATGTGTGCCTGCGGTGTGTGTGTGGATGTGGGTGTGTGGACGCGCGCCGTGTGGCGGGGAGTCAGTGTGTCACTCCGGGTCGCAGTTGCTGTGGGTGTAGTGCGCGCCGATGTCGCCGGCGTGTGTGTGTGCGTTTGCAATGTGCGCATGCGAGCTCTGTTTGAGCTCTACGCAACTGACCGTCTCATCAGTTGATCGGCCGCAGCGCCCTGCCCGTGCCCAGCCCCAATCAGACCACGTGACTCACGGCATCCCCTGCCTGTGCAATCCGCAGAATGCCCATGAAAACCCGCAATAAGGCGCGACGCGAGCGTCGACCCCCCAAGCGCTACGTGGACGAGCTCGACGCGGAGGCCGACCGTCCCCCTTCCCGCCGACAGCGTAACGACGTGTCTCTCGCGAATGCGACACGCCAAGCCGGGAAGCGCCCCGTGTCCGCGGACAACGGCAGCGACGACGGCTCCGACATGGACGTTGACGAGGCGCCGCAGTCGCAAGTGCACAGCCACAAGCGGAAGCGAGAGGCGAGGAAGGCGGACAAGCTCAAGGCGTCCGCAGACAAGGCTGGGGCCCCACCGGACAAGGGTAAGGCTCCCCTGTCGTCTGCGGGCCCTCCGGCCAAGCGGCGCAAGACGGCCGGTGCACAGCCCGCGGGTGCTGGGCCCAGCAACGAGCGCATCGTCCTTGGTGCGTCATCTGCCACCGACGATGACGCACTTCTGACGCCCGCGGCTGTTGCTGGCGCAATTGCGTCGTGGAACATCGCGGCGCCGGCCGTCGCGCCACCGCGCGGGAAAAAGGGGCGGGAGATCGAAGCGCGGGCCAAGCGTGCGCAGAGCGCGTCTGGACAAGTCGCCGCCCTTCCCGCCACGCTCTTTGTTGAACCGACGCTCGGTGCAGGACTGTGCGTGGACGCGTGCTGCTCGCGGTGCGCCGGTCTCGCTGCGTTCGGCGCCATCGCGGCGAACGACGAAACCGCGCTGGCGCAGCTACGCGACGACAAGAGGCGCGTGGCGAGCGTGTGGGAGAGGCCCGCCCCGAACGTATTCGCCACCCCCGTGGACGCCGCCCTTCGCTCCGGCAACCTCGCGCTGTTCAAGTGCATTGAAGACGATGCGCACAAGAGAGGCCGCGTGCAGTTTCCCGTCAACACGATCAAGCAGGACAACGACACGGGCTTCGTGGGGCGGTCGACGTACAACCACGCCGTGCGCAAGGTCAACGCAGCGCGCGGCGGGAGGGAGGGAAACGTGGCCTTTGTGGACTGGCCGTCGGCAGACCCTTTCGTGGCGACAGAGCAGACGCGAAGGTATTCGAACGACGAGTCCCGCGAGAACGACGCGTTCGTGCGGTGCTTGAACGGGCAGGGACTCACTGCCCAGGTGGTGGACTACTGGGCGCTCACGTACAGCCACTTTTGCCAGTCATCCGGGGTGTTCTACGCGTGCGAAGCGGGACAGCGCGAGGTGCGTGCGGCCTTCACTTTACCACGACCACCCCACAACCAAACCCCGCTTTATGTGCGCATACAAATCTCTTTTTCTACTCTCCACGCCAATATCACTCGCGCAATCCCATTTCTCTGCGCGATCCGCTAAGCGTCACGCCGGCGGTGCTCTCTTTACTTACGCGCGCAGGTGGCTGAGCGGTTCGTCCGCGCCGCCGACTCGAGCTGGGGCTTCAACGACCTCCACCTCAAGGTGCTGAGTGGGGAGGCGCTCGGCGATTTCCGCGCTGTTCAGGCGACGAAGAAGGCCGTCGGGAACCAATCCATTACGCCCGTCCACATGGCAGCGATCAACCCTGACGTGAGTGGGACATCTGACGGTTCGCATGTCATACTATCCACGTGGTCAGGCACACACAAACACACGCGCACACACACACACACACACACGCACACACACACACACACACACACGCACACACATACACACACACACACACACACACACACAACACACGCGCACGCGCACACTCACACACACACACACACACACGCACACACATACACACACACACACACACACACACACACACACACACACACACACAACACACGCGCACGCGCACACTCACACACACACACACACGCAACGCACACATGTCGAAGCCCTCACCCTGTCCCCTTTGTGCTCCTGAAGAATCCATAGCGCACGTTCGTTCTTGCGCGCTCTGTATTTATCCACCCACGCTCGCTTGCCTCGCCTGCAGCCGTCCTTCCTTGCCACCCTCCTGAACGAGGCAAAGGAAGGCGCCACGGAAGCAACGGGCTCGCTCGGCCGCACTGCCGCGCACTTTGCAGCCGCGTGCGTCGGCGATCGCCCCCTTCGCCACCTTGTGGGCGCCGGGTGCAACATTGGCGCACCGGACAAGGCTGGCGTCACGCCGCTCCACATGTGCGCGAGGTGTGTCTATCCGGTCACGTGGTTCGCTGACATCCTTGCTCCCGCTTTCATTATTGTCAGTTTACATGGTCGGTTTTTTTCAGCGGAATTTTGTCGTGCCTTGCTCAAACGCTGTGCCGCCAATCGAACGCGCGTGCCACGGCTGCATTGATCGTTTGACGTGCCCCTTTGACACGCTCTTGCGCCGCGGTCCTCACACACGTGCAGGTTTGGCCGCACGCACAACGTGGCTGTCTTCGCCGAATCGTCGGGCGGTTCGCTCGAGGGATCGAAGCCAGACAAAAAGGGCCGTACGGCGGTGCAGTACGCGTCGCACTTTGGCCATCCGCACACCCTTGCCGCCCTCATCGCACACGGCGCCCCTCTCGACGTCGCCGACAAGGACGGGAAGATAACGCCGCTCATGGAGGCGGCGCGCAGCGGACATCGCGCGTGCGCCGAGATTCTCCTCGCCGCGGGTGCGGACGCTGAGGCGACGGACAAGGCCGGGCGCACGCCCCTTCACCACGCCGCCAAGAACGGCGCCGCGCGAATTATCGCGCTCCTCCTCTCGACGGGGTGCAATCCGGACTGTGCGGACTCGTCCGGAAACACGCCGCTCCACTATGCCGCTGCCTATGGGTGGGATGAGTGCGTGCGCATACTGATCCACGGCGGAGGCGCCAACGCGAGCGCCCTCAACGCGTGGAAGGTTGGCCCGCTGTTCATCGCCATGATCAAGGGACACATGCGCTGCGCCGAGACACTCATGTCGCACCCGGGCGTCGACGTCAACCAACGCGACGCCGAGGGACAGACGATGCTCCACCACGTGCTCTCGTCGCCCTCGGACGGCACGCGTCGGCAGGTGGAGTTTCTGCTCGCGCGCGGCGCATCGGTTGCCATTGCGGACGCGAAGGGGTTCACGGCGCTGCATGCGCACTTTTCACGCGACAAGGAACGCGACAGGACGCTGGCCAACTACGACTACGCAGCGGCGGAAAAGGCGGCGGCGGAAAAGGCGGCGGCGGAAAAGGCGGTGCCCGAGGAGGCGAGGGAAGGTGTGCCGCAAGTTGCGGCTGAACCCGCGGTGAACACCGACGTCGACATGGCGAGTGCGAGCGACGCTGAGAACAGCGCGGGGGAGGAGGACTCTGAGGCGGGCGATAGCGACGGCAATGAAGAGGATGAAGGCGCCGACGACAGCGATGGCAGCGACGCGCCCGAGGCGATGGACGCGGCACCCCTAGCACCCGCGGCACTCCCGGCACCTGACAATGACGTCATCGCGATTGCGCACATGCTCCTCAAGGGTGGCGGTGCCGACCCCTGCGCCGCAGACGGCGAGGGGAACACGGCCGTGTCGCTGTCGGTTAGACAGGGATCCATGCGCCTCTTCCGCGTGTTGGCAGACGCCGGCGTGCTCGATGCCGCGTGCAGTGTGCGCACGTCGAACGGCCGCAACCTGCTGCACACCATCCTCGGGGGTGATGCGGCGAGTCACGTGCACCCGCAGCACTGGCTGAACATTCTGTACGCGGGGGTTGCCAAGGCGACGCTGTGCCGAATGGCGCGGGAAGTGGACGAGAAGGGGTTTACGCCACTCCACTTGTTGTGCCTGTCGTACACCGGCTTCTCGGATCATACGATCCTCACGCTGGTGTCGTCGTTCTGCGCTGCGTGCAGTCCGGACATGAACGCTGCCGTCACGCTGGACCCCTCGCACGCTGGCCGCACCGCCCTTCACTTTGTGGCCCACACGCGGCCCGACTTGGTCGAGGAGCTTGTTAAGCTGGGGTGTTCGCCCTCCGTTGCTGACGCGCGGGGCAACTACCCCCTGCACTCGCTTCTGTCGTTCCCTTCGGGCCGTCGTTCGTTGGTCGTGACCATTGCCAGCCTGAAGTGCCTCCTGCACGGACCCGCTGTCAACGCGCGCAACAACAAGGGCGAGACGCCCCTCCTTCTCGCTGTGCGGTCGTGCGATTGGCGTGTTGTTGGCGCGCTTCTCGATGCGGGCGCCGACGTCAACGTCGTGGACAAGGACAACCGCACACGTGAGTCTCCCAAAACATCAGAGTCGGTCTATCCGCTTGTGTCTTGTTCGGGATCGAAAACGTCCGCATTCGTTCAGTTCGTGGTGACGCCTCGTCGCCTGTTCTTCTCAACTAACGCGCCTTGCTGACCTCCCTCGCAGCTCTCGCGATCGTGGCGGCGGAGACGGGCGACAACACCATCACCGTCGCCTCGGTCCTTCTCATGGCAGGCGCTAATCCCGACGCGCCTGCGGGCGTACCGGGTGCCCCCGTCCCTCTCGTTGCCGCCGCGTCCAAAGGGCTCGCCGTCGTCGTGCGCATGCTCGCGGACGCCGGCGCGGACCTCAACGCGCAGACGACGGCGCCGCCGGAGAAGAGCAACGGGGAAGCGGGAGCTGCGGCGCCCGTGCAGGTGCAGGTTTTTGGCTACCACCACCACCAGCAGCAGTCCGAGACCGTCCTCGTCGCCGGCACGACCGCCTTGCACGCCCTTGTCGCCCGCATGTCCAAGTCGCCGGACAACATTGAGCTGGCAGCGCTCGTGCGCGTTCTCGTCGAGCGCGGCGCACGCACGGACCTGCGCGACTCGAAGGGGCGAACGCTGCTGCACCTGTGCTTTCCGGAGAACACCTTCAGCGACGAGTACCTGCGCCAGCAGCAGCAGGCCATGCAGTATCACCACTACGGCTACGGTCACCAGGCACAGAAGGACCAGGACCCCATCGCCGTTCTCAGCGACGTGTGCCCTTTGCCGGGGATTGACGTGGACGCTCGCGACGCAGAGGGTCGCACGCCCCTCCACTTTGCGTCGGCATCGAACGCCATCATATCGAGCATCTACCTCCTGCAGCGGGGCGCTGACGTGAACGCACGTGATGCGAAGGGGAACGGCCCCCTCCAGGTCGCGATTGCGCGCAAGCACAAGGAGATGGCGTCCGTGCTGGCGAGCAGGGGCGCAGACCCTCGTGCGCCGTACGTGGAAGCGTCTGGTGCGTCGGTGACGACGTTTCGCGCGGCCGCTTCGGCACAGATGAAGGCGCTGTGCTATCTGATGGTGGGCGCTGGGATGGACGTTGTCACAGCGTGCGAAGACTCGCTCGCGCTCGGTGACGCGGATGGCATGCGCGCGATCATGGCGAAAGCAGACGACGCCCAGCTGCGGGGAACGACGGCGCGGGGACGTAACCTGTACCACGCGTGCGCCCAGTACCCCGCCTTGTTTCCGATCGACCCTTTGAGAGGCTGGGGTTTTGAAATTCCGTCGCAACGCTTACACGGCAAGTCCTCCGCTGCCGCGAGCTCGGGCGGCTCTGGATCGAGCGAGGCCGTCGTGGACGCTTCGAACCCCTTTGCAAGGGTGCGCCAAATCCGACAGGGAGGGGGTCTTCCGGCACCCCCTTTCACGGCGCTGACCAGTGCGTCGCAGTACGCTGTTGAGAAGGACCTGCTCATGCTCATTTACGCGCGCGGTGTGGATGCCTGCGCCGTCGACGCGGACGGCGACACTCCGCTGCACATTGCCTGCGAGAAGGCGAACGTTGTCGTGGTGTGGCACCTCCTCCAGTGCAACGCAAGCGTCTCGGCGCGTGACAGGGATGGGCGTACCCCCCTTGGTCGGATTCCAGTCGGGTCCACCAATGAGAACGTGCAGCGCACACTCGCAGAGGTCATCTCGAGCGGCGCCTGCGTCACCGACGCGTTGCCGAAAGGCAGTGTCCCCCTGTTTTATACGGCCGTTCTCGGTGGAAATCAGAACGTCGCCTGGAGCCTCGTTCGCAAGGGTGCCGACGCGAACGAACCGCACCCGAACACGGGGCGCACGGCACTGTCGGAGGCGCTGAGGACGTCGTCGCTCTCGGCAATCGGTGTTTGCGTGTTCATTGCGAAGATGGCGGCGCCTCTGCGTGTGGACATTCCGGACAACGAGGGACGTAACGCCCTCCATTACGCCGTGGGTGTGAGCCAGTCGTCGTTTGCGCGCCACGAGAAGACCGCAAAGGTGCTCAAGATGCTTGCGCCGAAGGTCGCCACCGGTTTCGAGAACGCCTTGCGCATGCGAGATGCCGTCGGAATGACGCCCGTCGACTACGCTCGGCGCCTGCGTGACCCCGCCGCAATCGAAGCGCTGCGGGAGATGGACGCGAGTGCGGTCGATGAAGCGATGGCACGGCCGCTCGACCCCTTGCCGCCCCTTCCACCCTTCCCTACGCTCGACGCACCCGCCATCCCCGTGAGCCCGCAGGCGGACGCACAAGCCATGCGCGAGAAGCACGCCGCGGCGGTGGATGCCGAGTGGGAGAAGAGCCGGCGCGAGGGGAAGGTCACGTATGCCGTGGACGAGGAGGGCAACTTCCCCGCCACCGCCGTCGTGCACACGAACGCGGCGGGCGTTGCGTTTGACGCGCTGCTGCACCGCGCGGACGCTTCGTACGGCGTCTACGGCAAGAACGACTTTTATCGGATGCAGGTCGTGCACATTCCGACGCAGGACCTCTTCCTCCTGTGGACGCGCTGGGGCCGCGTGGGCGAGACCGGCATGCACCAGAAGACGCCGTTCCCTTCCGCCGCGGAGGCAGAGACGGAGTTTGCAAAGATATTCCGCTCGAAGACGGGCAACGCGTATGACGCGCCCGCGTTCGAACCCGTCCCCGGAAAGTACCGCCTTCAGTCAGTCGCGACGCGTCCGGACCCGGGCGACGCCCTCTGCCGCTTCGACCCCGCCGCCGGTGGGCTCCCCACACAGCTCGACGGTCGCATCGTTCGCCTCCTTCGGCTGGCCACCAACACGAAGCTGCTGAAGGGGGCGTTCGAGCGTAAGCGGATCGGCGACGGGATGCTCGGCCGCGTGCCAGACTCTGCTGTCGTGGACGCTGTTGCCGCGCTCGCGGACATCGCGGCGTGCAACGACGAGATAGCGGCAGCAGACAAGGCGCTGGACGTGGCGCGCCTCCGCGCTGCGAAGGAGCGCATGCCGCCGCTGCTGAACCGGTTCTACGAGCTCGTGCCGCACACGTCGCAGGGGGAAATGACGATTTCCGACATCAACGACAAGATACGCATGCTCGTTGAGATTGGGGACCTCCAGGTGGCCGCGCGGCTGCACCTCGGCGCCCAGCTGCGACAGGCGGAGATGAACCCCGCGGAGGTACTGCGGTGTTTTCTTTCTGTCACTGCGTCTTCGTGTTTCGGCACTGTTGTATGTGTCAGCGCGCGTAGGTAGGCACGTGTGCTCTGTGGGGTCATGTGGGTGTGCGTGTGCGTGCGTGCATTTTCTCACATACTGTTGAGTAATTGTCTCACGCCTTCCCCCATTGTCCTGTTCAGTACGTCTTCCGTGGTCTCGGAGTCGACATTCGCCCTGTGGAGGACGGCACCGACGAGTTCGCGGTGATTCAGAAGTGGGTTGCAGTCAATGGAGTGCGCCAAGGCAGTGGGCACCGTGCGTGAAGAGGCGTCCTCGTGTGTGATTGTTCTGACACGTTTTGTATTACGAAACCCCTGACTGTAGATAACCTGAGCGCACGTTCGCAGGTACTTCACCCTGTCCAAGGAACACGACTCGCTTTCGATCGACACCGTCTTCGCTGTGCGTCGTCCCGGCGAAGCGGCGTCTGTGGACGCACACGCGGCGGCGGGCGGAGAGTGCATGCTCCTATGGCACGGCTCTGGGCTGGAGAACTCGCTCGGCATTCTCGCGGATGGCCTGCGCATTGCGCCTCCCCATGCGAAGCTCACGGGTTCGATGTTCGGAAAGGTGAAGTGAACAACTTTTTGCGCGTGGGTGGGCTTGCATTACCAGATCAAGGGCGTGGCGTACAGTATTCGCGTATTATGTTCGTGAGGATGTACTGTCCGCAAGTCCGTTATCGCCAAGCGTATTAACGCCGTGTGCGCAGGGCATTTACTTTGCGAACGCATTCGCGAAGTCCAGTGGCTACTGCGGGAACGGCCACTTTGGGTCGGACGCCGCGCGCAACCACCGCGTCGCCTTTCTCTGCCGCGTGGCGCTCGGCCGCCAGAGCCACGGAAAGCACTTTACGTGCGCAGAGGACGTCGCCGCGAGGGACGGCGAGTTTGACAGCACGTATGGGTGCGGCAATAATCGTCCCGACCCCGATAATCGGTATGTCCTGCAGCGCGGCGGGGCGGTGGTCCCGATGGGTCCGCTAGTGCCGGTGCCGTGGATTGAGACTCGCGAGCACACGTGCGGGCTGAACTACGACGAGTTTGTTGTGTACGACCCGTCGCGCGTGGAGATTCAGTACGCCGTCCTCTTTCGCGTAACGGGGTGGAAGAAGAAGAAGAAGGGCGCGACCAAGTCTGCATTCGGCGGCATCTGATTGCTGCCCGCGGCGCGAGGCAGTGCAACTAGTCCCGGCGGCGCTGAAGCGTGTCATTGCTCTTGCTTTATAATTTTTTCTTTCACAGCGTTGTGTGATACATTTCCCTCTTCTTTTGTCCAGTTTCGACGAGGGCATGTTTGTGTGTGCGTGCGCGGGGTGAATGGTGTGTGCGTGTGTGTGTATGTGTGTGTGTGCGTGTTTGTGTGTGTGTGCGTGACGGCTTTAAAATTTCTCTTACTGTAGTTGCAGTGTTCCATGGCTGAAGTGACGATAATACGCGGTCGTTTGGCGATGGGGCCAGTCAGTGACGGCCATAGCGCGTGCACGGCCGAGTGCGGCAATGGAGTGCAGCCACCGCAGCCGAGAATTGAGGCTCGGCAGCCAATGTCGGGAAGCACCATCCCACCCCTCGGTACCACCCGCCGTGACACACGCAGTCGCCTCTATCCATCCCATAACCGTCGACACTCAGCTGCAGCCATATTGCTTACTCGATGACACTTTCCATTTCCCTGCGCTCGCACAATGGCATTTGCAATCTCTTGCCGACCCCACGCCACGTCGCAACGCCACAACCTCGGATCGGCGCCGCGGCCACTCACACAGTCCACACTGTTGGCCTCGGCTGTGGCTGACCGAGTCTTGAC
Source organism: Pigoraptor vietnamica (assembly GCA_943704525.1). Lineage (NCBI taxonomy): Eukaryota > Filasterea > Ministeriida > Capsasporidae > Pigoraptor > Pigoraptor vietnamica. Next base: position 15,583 of record CALSCQ010000322.1, read on the forward strand.
TTATCCGCCAATATATGCGCGCACCCCACAACAATAAAACACAGTCTATTAGGACCCGTCTCGCGCACACCGGCCACTCACACGGCACACTGTCAATGCACCACATGGGGCACACAGAGCTACAGACGTGGCTGACGAGACAGCACGTGGCAGGGTGTCCGTGATTGCTTCGCTCCTACGCGGAAGCAAAGGTAAGAGGGGGGATTTAGAGTACCGTAGTACCGCCAACTGCAGCCGTGTTGTGGGCGCCCGTCCACGTTCGAGGAAACCGAGGACGCGGCGACACAGCACGCGCAAAGACGCGCGTGTGTCGAAGAGGCGTCTGCACGACCGCGGTCTCTGCTACGAGTCCGTTGCCGCGACCGAGTGGCTGCATGGCGACGGTCCCGAAGGGCGGCGTCTCAACCCACGGATCGTAACCGCGCTCACACTCACCGCGCTGTCGGATGCGGGTGTGGTGCGGGCGTTTGCGATCGTCGTTACCCCGTCTAAGAAAGCGGCGGACGCGTGGCGATTGTGCGCGCGTTGGCGGACGCGTACGCACAGATCGGCGGGGGCTAGACGATCGCGCAGCTAACATTACATAACGAAGTGCGGCATGAGCCGTCGCTCACATGCAACTGATGGCACCGGCAGCACCCTTCGCACGCGTGCTCTTCCCCGCGGAGGCCCCACCAATTCCCGCAGAATAGGAACCGCGCACTCCTGGGACCAACGGCGGCTGCCATCGCCGCGCGACGTCGGCGCGGAGGCTGGTTCTTTTTCCGTTGTTTTCAGCGCGCAGTAGCAGTCGTGACACACATTCAAATTTCACCCAGCCCAAACCCATTGAGACAGGTCTGATGCGAGCCTGGAAAGAGTGACAGTGTGCACGCATCCGCAATTCGTTTCTGCGTCCCCTCTCTCACCCATGGCACTCTCGCTGCTCTTGCGCCTCCCTCTGCGACCGCTCGCATGCCGCGCTGTTCCGTCGGCGCTTTTGTCGAATGCAGCGGAACCCGCGAGTGTGCGACGCCGCCCACAACCCGGTTGGTGTGGTCGTGGAAACAGACGGACCTCTATCGCAGTGCGGTGAAGGCGTACGAACAGCGTGCGCCACCCCTTAGGTGGGAGAAACGGAAGGACCCAACGGACCCGAAAACCACGCGCTTGCCTCAACTGACGGACGAGATGCGAAGTGCGCTGGACCCCTCCGCGCCCGTCGTTTCAACGAAGCGCTCTTCCCTCTTCACGCACGACGACGACCGCCGCATTATTGCGTTGCTGAAGGAGGGCGCCGGGTGGGCGGAGATTGCGAACGCCCTCGGCAAGAGCCGTATGCAAATTATGGCGCGTTTCATAACGGCGCTTGACCCGCTGCTGCGACACGGGCCATTTACCGCCGAGGAAGACGCGGCGATACGCGCGCACGTCGACGCACACGGGCCCACGAATTGGCCGCTACTGTTGAAAAGCATGGACTATGCGAGGTCGATTACAGCCTTACGTGATCGGTGGCAGCGGGTGTTGGCGAACCCTTCGCCGTGGAGAAGAACGGGCGCAAGTGGGTCGATTTCGCAAAGGAGTTTGAGGGGCATTCTACTATTGTCATTCGCCTGCGCTATGTTCTGAGGCTGCTCCCAAAGTGGCTCCGCGTTCCCATTCGCAACGAAATCGGCCCCCTCGTGCGCATTCTGCGCGCGGACGGCGCCGTGGACGGGCCGCTGTCGTCGTTCAAGGACGCAGAAGCTGCGCGCAATTGGGTGGCGCTGTGCCTCGGAATGGACGGTGCGTCGCAGGTGGACTGGGATGCGCTGAACAGGGCGAGCGGGGCGCGGAGGGGCGCGGCGATGGACGCCGTGCAGGAACTTGAGCGTCGTCTGTCGGTGGCGGAGTGGAAGGAGGGGGCGGCGCGCGTGTGGCCGGTGCCGTCGTGGTCATGGCCGCGTCTGATTTGCGAAGGGCGCATGTCGCCGATTGGGGCTGTCAGTGATGAAGCACCCCGCGATATGGCTGTTTGTGCGTGGAATGGCGCGTGTGTCGAATGAATAGAGTGAAACGACAGCGGCGCATATTTCGAATGGTGTCAGTGTGCGTGGCTGCGCATGAGTGCTCACGGCAGTGTGCGTGGCTGCAGCCGGTGCATGAGTGCTCAGTCAGCAGTGCAGTGCATCCGGAGTGCTCGCGGGGTGCAGTGAATGTGCTCAGTGCCCAGTGCGTGGCCGGCTGCAGTGCCATGATGAGTCGGCTCAGTGTGCGTGCCTGCAGCCGGTGCATGAGCCAGTGCTCAGCTGCACTGTCGGCTGATCAGTGAGTGCTCAGTGTCAGTGTGTGTTTCAATTGCGAATGGCGTGTCTGCGTGGCTGTGTGATTGTGCAGTCCGGCCGTGTGCCAGTGTATCCTAGCGCTGGGACCCGCGCAAGCAGTCATCTCGCCTGACTCGCTTCGTTTCCATTAAATTAGGCAGAGCCGGCCGGGAAGTAGTGGCACGAGCAGTTCATCCGGGGTGAAAGCAGGTATCACGTGACCGATTCCCTGGGGAATTTCTCTTGGGCGTGCCCTTTTTGCACCGCGCCACTTCTTCGCAAACGAGAAAGAAAAAACGCCGCACTGCAGAAGCATGCACGCTCAATCCGCGCGTACATTGCATGGCTGAAAAGGTTAGCAGTTTCTGGAGGGGCCGCGGTCGGTGACAGTCTCTGTCTCCGAGCCGAGGGCTTGAGATGCGGTACGTCGCTCTTTTTCTCTGCGCGGCCGCGCTCTGCGGCATTGCTGGTGTCGTGTGGGGCGCCCCCGCAATGGCCCCTCTCCCGCAGATGCAGCGCGACGCCGCCGCAGCCAAGGCCTCCGCGGTCATTCTCGTGACGGGCGCGGCGGGTTTTATTGGCATGCACACAGCCATTTCGCTCTCGCGCGACCCACGCGTGCGCCTAATCGGCGTGGACAATTTCAACTCGCGCTCGGACGTCGACCTGTTGTTGAAGCAAGAGCGCGCACTGCAGCTGCGGGCGAATAATGTGACGATTTTCAACAGCGACGTGTGCGACCTCGTCCTCATGGAGATGCTCTTCAGGCGCTTCCAGTTCACGCACGTCGTGCATCTCGCCGCGATGGCGGGTGTTCGGAATTCGCTCCATAACCCCGTCGCTTTCGTGCACGATAACGTGCGCTGCTTTTCGCGGCTGCTGGACATGGTCCGCCGAGCGCCCGAGATGTACGGCGGCGAGATGCCCAAGGTCGTCTTTGCGTCGACGTCGTCCGTGTATGGGATGTCCAACGTGGGTGGCTGGTTAATTTGACCTGTGCGTGTGTAGGCGTGTGTAGGAAGGCGTGTGTGCGTGCGTGAGCGTGTGTGTCGCCGGGTTACTCTGCTAGAATGTGTCGTGTTGCGCGGCGCGCCAATTATTGAAACTGGCTTGTGTCACGCCCAATTCAATTAGCATCTCGTCCGTACAAGTCTTTCTTTGACCGCCCAATGCTTCAACCGCGCAGAAGCAGCAAAATTCGGTTCGCGACCGAACGGACGGCCAAACTAGCATCTATGCGTCGACGAAGAAGACGGACGAGCTGCTCGCGCACGCGTACCACGTCCGCTACGGCATGAAGCTCGTGGCGCTTCGGTTCTTCACCGTGTACGGCCCTTGGAACCGCCACGACATGGCCATGTACCTCTTCACCGACGCGATATGGAAGGGCGAGGAAATCGACGTCTTCGACAGAGGAAACCTTCGGAGGGACTTTACGTACGTCGCGGACGTTGTCCGCGGGGTGTCGACGGCGGTAACGCGCGATATTCCCGGCGGCTTTCGCATCTTCAACATCGGCAACTCGAGCCCGCACACCGTGTCGTATCTCATCGGTGAAATTGAGCGACAGCTCGGGCAGAAGGCGCGCAGGCGGTTCATGCCGTTTCAGAAGGGCGACGTGGTCAAGACGGCGGCGGATTTGTCCGAGTCTGTGTCGGGGCTGGGATTCGAACCCCTGACCCCCCTGAGGGACGGCGTGCGGCAGTTTGCCGACTGGTACCGCACCTTTGCGGCGCACGTCAAATCGGACAACGCGAGCTCGATCGGGCGGCGGGGGACGTTCTACTCGAAGGCGCTCTTGAAGCAGCGGCGCGCCATGCACTACGCGGGGATGGAAATGGTCACGGCGTTCAAAAACAACGCGACGTCGTGGATGCTGCAGAGCGACTACGCCCGGTGGAAGGCGGACGTCGCTATCCCCGGTCGCTTTGAGCTGCCTGATCGGTCACCGCGGTCGTTTCTCTTTTTCAAGGTTTGTCCTCGGTTGAGCTGCACGTATCACCCTTTGCGGGAGGTTCCGGTGGTCACACACTAACACGAGTGTTCCTTTTGTGTTTGTTCGTCTCTCTGTTGTCGACGGCCCTCGTCCGGACAGGGGAAAGATTCGATGGGCGGCGATGTGATACAGAGCATGAAGTATGCGCGCAACCCCGAGAAGCTACAGGAAATGTGCGACGAGATTCCCATGTGCGTGGCGTTCAACACGAACGGACTCCTCAAGATCACCGTACACAGCTCGGCAAAGTGGCGCAGCTTCAACACTACGAGCAACGAGGGGCTCTACGTCGCGGGTGGGTCGAAGTGCGCGGTGGGCCGCCTGTGCTGAGAACGGCGGCTGTTCCGTGGCGTTCACTTGCTTGTCCGGTTCACTCGTCCCATCGCGACGAAGGCGTTACGTAGTTGTTTGCACGCACGTTGTCTTTTCTGAGGCTGACGTTTCGCGCCCCGTCAGACATCGATCCCTGCAAGCGTGACATCCACACGTGCGCCGCGAATGCCCGCTGCATGCACACGGGTCCGTCCAAGTTCAAGTGTTACTGCAACCCCGGTTACGTCGGCGACGGTATGCAGTGCCATCCCATGTTTGACACGGACGGCCTCCCGAAAGATCCGGGAGAGTTGGACCGCATCCGCCCGTACCTCAAGCCCGCGCCACCCCCGCGCACGTGAGTGTTGTCACACGCCACGACTTCCTTCTGCCGGCCTTATGCAGCCGGCGTGTGTTGTCGTCAAGTGTATGTCATGTTTCACCCTTAGTTTGCGGGAAATGCCAACGATGATTTACCCTTTCCTCTTGTTTGGAACACCCGGTAGGTACACATTCCACCCGTACGTCGACCCTCCCGGCTACGATCTCATGTCCGCGGTCGGCCACGAGCGCAACATTCCGCAGCTGAAGGCGCTCTGCGACAGCACGCCCGACTGCGGTGCGTTTAACACGAACGGGATCCTGAAGACCCTCGTCGGCGCCCCGCAGACCGAGTGGAAGCAGTGGACGGGCAACAGCTCAGAGGGATTTTTCATTGCCCGTAAGTGGTTGCCCCGCAGCGCTTCACCACTTGTTTGTCTTGCCAATGCTTTGACCTGATGTGGTGCAGTGGTTGCGAATTGCACGTTTATGTTTGTTTGTCTGCCCGCAGACGTCGACCACTGTGCGGAGGGTACCCACGACTGCCACCACCGCGCCACGTGCACGTACTTGGGCCAAGGACTCTTTGAGTGCGCCTGCCTCCCCGGGTTTGTGGGTAACGGGCGCCACTGCCGGTCGAGTCTGGACCCCGTGGAAAGCCATTCGGCGCCGGCAGACGACCCAGACGCGCCCCCGGTGCTTAATTACCTGACGCGCATTGACGACAAGCTGATCGACACGGAGTACGACATGAACGCGAGTAAGCTACGCCCGCCGTGGCTCGTGAACGTGCAGGTGGCGATGGAGAAGCGCCCGCGACTCGTCGACGATTACGCGTACGCGCAACAGCTCGCGCGCGTGACGCGGGACACGAAGCTCGCTGAGACGAGGCGAGGGACCAAGGCCGAGGAGCATCCGCCGGCCGACACCGAAGGGGCGGCGGACGCTGCAGCCCAACCGAAGCAGCTGCCGCACGGGTCGCGCGGCAAGGGCGGGAAGTGGAAGAAGGGGCAGGTGGTGGAGATATTGCTTGCGGGCGACCCGGAACACTACAAGGGACTGCTCGCTGTGATCGAGTCTGTGCGGCGCAGCACGCCCGACCCCTCGCGCGTGCGGTTCCACGTGGCACTCGCGCAGGACGGCCTGAAGAACACGATCCCTTTTGAGCGCATGCTCGACTGTTACGGCGTGTCGCGCGTGGACGAAGAGGGCCGCGATCTCATCGAGATTCGCCACTTCAACGCCCGGCAACTCGCCAAGCACGCGCTCACGGTGCACGGGGCAAAGGCGGTCTTTGGGAATCTCGCGAGCGACGCGAACCTCGCCCGCTTCTATTTTGCGACGCTCTTTCCCTTCGTTTCCAAGGCGATTTACTTTGACGCCGACGTCGTTGTCCGCGGCGACGTCGTCGACCTTTGGAACGTCGTCCGCGGAATGTCGACTGTATTTGCCGCCGTCAAGCGCACCTCGCCGACGTACGGATCGCTCTTTGGATCCAGCGCGGTAAGGGGCTGGCCACTGCATATTGCCGGTGTAGGCTGTTCCGTTTTGCACTTAGGCAGAGGGGACAGAAGTATTTGTGTGACTGGGCCGCTCACATTGCCTTACCTGGCCGACAACAGGACAAGGTGCGCAAGATGCTGCACGATAACTTCGGGCGCTCTTTTTCCGACGGCGACGCGACGTTCAACGCCGGCGTCTTTGCAATCGACCTCTCCAAGTGGCAGGCCGCTAACATGACGGCGGAGGCGGAGTTTTGGATCGAAGCGAACGCGCGGATGAAGCTGTGGCCGTTTGGGTCGCAGCCCGTCCTCCTGCTATCGATGGCGGGACGGTGGTCGGAGCTCCCGCGCGAGTGGAACTTTGACGGTCTCGGGTGGCGGCGAAAGGACGACGTGAACCGCGAGCTCATGGCGAAGGCGAAGCTGTTCCACTTCAGCGGCCGACAGAAGCCGTGGGCTGCGTCGAACGATTTTGCGGACATGTGGCGCGAATATGCGGGGCTTCGGGAGTGCTCCACTCACGGCCGGTGTCACTCCGTTCTCGGGTGCATCTGCGACGAGGGCTATGAGGGCGTCGCGTGCGGGTCGCGGGTCGACGCCAACGCCAACTGAGTGCGCGCGAAATATAAGTATGCGTACGTAAAGCTACAATCGATTGTTATATAATTGCCAATGGCTGAGCTTTAGTTTTGTCGCGTGACTGGACGGTAGTCTTTGTGAAGTAGTGACATTTACTGCACGCCGAGAGCCGCGAGGACTGCCAAAGCCCAGCGCACTCTTGGCCTGTCCGGATTCACACAATCCGGAAAGAAGCGGCAGTGAAATCGCCACGCAAACCGCAGCACAATAAAGCAACCCGTAATGAAGAGTAGACGCGCGTAGATGCGGCCAGACACAGAAAGCGACGTCGACCGGCCACGCTACTTGAAGTCATGCTTGCTGAGACCGACGGCCATGTCGAGCGACGGCAGCTGCTTCCCGTACCCCTTTTTCCCCGTGAGAAAAAACGTGCGCATGAGACCCTTTCCCTTGACAAACGAGACGCCCCGCTCCTCCAGGTGGTACTGCCCGGTCGCCTCGAGCATTTGCGCCGCCGCATTGCTGAGGTGAATGCGGAGGGCTGCGCGGACGGGCGGCCCAAAAGTTAATAAATAAATAATAAATTAAATAGCGTAGGCCTAAATTATATTAACAAACAGTCAGGTGACAGCATTATCCATCCAACGGAAAAAGTCTCTCGGGCTCGCACAAGCACCAAGCACTGCGGAGACATCCGACCAAAATTTGATGAAACAAATAATAAATGCCTCTGTCAATCACAACGGAAAAAGTCAGGCCCTCGCAAGTACGCGTCTGTTGCACGAACTACCCACCGAGACCCCCGGTCTGCATTCTGCTGGCCGTGTTGATTGTGTCGCCGAAGACGGAGTAGTTGGGCATTTTGACGCCCACCACACCCGCAACGCACGGCCCTGCGGGGGAGGTCAAATGAGGAGGGCAATCCTGTGTGTGTGTGGGTGCGCGCGTGCGCGCGTGCGTGCGTGTGCGTGTGCGTGTGCGTGTGTGTGTGTGTGTGTATCGTAAGAGGGTATCCATCTCATGAATGCCCGCGTTTTCAGAGTCTGTCAGCACCAGCATGTTGAGCAGACGCACCAGAGTGTATGCCAATACGAAGCTGCAGCTGGCACGCGTCGTCGTGAGGCACAGTCAGGCCGTTGACGGCCGCGAGAAAGTCCAGCGCGAGGTCGGCAATTTCGGTGGCATGCCTGTTTTCGTTGCGCACGGGAAGGCCTGACACGACAATCACAATGTCGCCAATGGTATTGACCTGGAGGGAGGGGCAGAATTGGGTCGGGGTCATTAATTTCTCTGGTTTGATGCATAAAAAAAAAAATTCTAAGCGTGCTGGCTCAAACTCTTGCTCAACGAACTGACGGCTAAGTGAATCGATGTAACGTGGAAGAAGATAACCATAATTGACAGCGGTCATTAACTGTGGAAAGGCATGACGCCACCGACTGCGGAAAAACAAATCGGAAAAAAGGGCGTACCTTGTACACGTCCCTTCCCTCGATCACGGCATCGGCCACGCTGTAAAACGAATTGAGGAAATCGACAATCTGCGCGCACCACAGACACAAAGTGTGAGTTCGCGCGAGAAAGAGAAGAACAAAAACCATGTCAACACAACAGCAAAAACGACCATTGCAAGTATTATCCAATCCGTTCCTGACGACCACCACACGCACCTCGAACGGCGACGAGCGCGAAATAACGGCCGAGAAACCGACAATGTCGGAAAACATGACGGTGACATTCTCATAATACTCGGGCTTGACCAGGCGACCCAGCTTGAGGTCCTGCGCCACGCTCTTCGGCATGAGGCGGTACAGCAGTTCCTCCGATCGCTCCTTCTCCCGCTTCAGCTGCCGCGACCGATCGCGCACGACCGAGCGCAGGTTGTGCGCGTGGCGCTCCAGCAAACGAATCATGTTGTCGACGAGCGAGAAGGGCGTCGGGTACTGCTTCAGGAGCTCTTCCGAGACGATCTCAAACGACTGGGGGCGTTCGAGGGGATTCTCGGCCCAGCATGCCTTCATGAACGCGATATAGGCGGAGGGCGCGGGCTCGTCGTTGAGCTCTTCCTCCGAGGGAATGTTCGGCCGAAGTCCCTCCATCGCCACCTGCGCATTGGCGCCGTTAGCACCGAGGCGCTTGCACGAAAAGAGGATCCGAAAAGATTAGAAGAAAAACATATAATAAGGGAAGAAACGCAATGACAAAAGAAACGTAATGGCGCATGCTCCCATGAATTGCGCACACGCACACGGACTCCACACAACGACATCGCTTCGAGAATCACGTACTCACCTTCAGCACGATCCCCGTCGGCATCATCGCTGTGATGTCGGCGTACGGCTGTTCGCGCGTAAGCAGCTCAAACATGATGATCCCGAACGAGTAGATGTCGCCGGCCTTTGTGCCGTGCGAGTAGTGCCCCGGCGTCGGCTGCTTATCGATCAATTCGGGCGCCGTCCAGAACATCCCCGAGTAGTAGCGGTACTCTGTGAGCTGTTCCATGTCGTCGTGCGAGCGGAAGGACGCGAGGCCAAAGTCTGCGGCAGAACGAGGGGCAGTTAGGAATGCTGTAGCAATCACGGATGCTTGAACGAGAGAGGGAAGTAACGAGAGCGTGCGCCGATGGCGTGGACTCAATGCTGAGGGCCGGGGATTAGAAGGCAGCGACGAGCAATAGCCACACCCACCGGTGACCTTTGTGACCCATCGCGAGTCAATCACGCAGTTCATGCTCGTGAGCCGCCCGTGGGCGCCGATGGGTGAGTTGTGGAGGTGCGCCATGCCCGCCGCAATGTCCCGCGCAATCGAGTACTTGAATTCCCAGTCCAAATGCACCTCGGTGTCGGCGAGGACATCCGCGAGCGACCCACGCGACGCGTATTCCGTGAGAATGCACACGTTGGGCGGCTCAACGCACGCGCCGATAAAGTCGACGAGGTTCGTGTGGCGCGTCTTGCGCATGAGTCGCATTTCGCGGCGTAGCACAGTCGTCAGTTGGACCTTGGCCTTCGGGATCCGCTTGATGGCCACGCGCATGCCGTGGCTGAGGGAAAGGGTTCGAAGGGGTGAATGCGGTCGGAGCGACTACTGTGGTCGGCTTTCATCGTGCGCGGCATGCAGGAGCATGAACTGAGTGCGCGAATGTACGGGCGAGACAAGCACGCACGCTATCACGGTCGGCGACATGGAGCCGCAGTACTCACTAGGTGCCCGTCAGTATGAAGATCTGGTCCAGGTCGCCCTTGGAATGGCTGCTTGCGCGGCTATCCAGCAAATTCGAGTGGCTGCTGCGGAGCGAATTGCGGCTCACGGACGACGGCACTCCTGCGCCCATTCATGGCGATTGGTAACAGTCCTCACGCAAGTATCGAAGTCCGGGCCAGTGCGACCCCACCCACATCTAAAGTGAGTCGTGACATGCGCGGACGTACCAGTGCGACCCCACCCACATCTAAAGTGAGTCGTGACATGCGCTCACGTACCAGCCACATCTACAGTCAGTCCGGACATGCGCGCACGTACCCTTTTGCTTGTCCAGAATGACGTCCTTGTAGTCGATGCACCAGTCCATGTTCAGAAGTTCGGCCTCGGCGCGGCTCCGTTTCAGTCGCAGCCACAGCAGCGCACACGCGACAAGTACCACCGCCGTCGAACACAGCACGGCGGGCAGGATGATGACAAGGGGACGTGCGGCTTCTGTTCGCAAAACAACGGGTTAGGGTTAGGGTTAGGCACGACAAACACAAAGCGTTTTGCCTCCTAAGGGATATTGCAGTCCATTGAATGCTCGTGTACAAACTACGTCCCCCACGTGATGTCACTCACTCTTTTCGCACTTGGCGCCCTCGTACCCAGAGCGGCACGAGCAACGCCCCGCGGCAGAGCAGGAGAAGGCCATGGCAGTCACCGTCGTGTTACCCACGGTAACCGGACGCCCACCGAGGGTCGACGGATCGGCATGATCCGTGCAAGCGCAGTCTGAAAAGAAAGGAAAAGAGCAAAGCACACGCGACAATTGGCAGACGACGTTAGCGGGTCGCTTCTGTGACCACCAGGGCACAGGGGGTGCGTCGTAATAGCCACACCAAAACAAACAAACAAATAAAAAACTCACGGACCAAAGATTATACTTAATAGTACACCCACCGAGTTCGCAGCGTGTGCCGTAATAACCGTTGTAACAGACGCACGCGTTACTCGCGCCATCCACGTGACGGCACGACCCTCTGTCCCTCTCGCACGCACCAGAGCCGTAGGGAGGGTCGCACACGGCTGCACGTGACAATGAGTGAGGACGGGACGGGGGCGGGGGCGAGCGAGAGAGAGAGAGACGCGCGAGGCAGAGGGAGAAAGTAGACAGATTCAGCCACTTTGAGAGCAGACTGTAATATAAGCTGAGCAAGGAGACGCGCGCCCACCGGCGTCGCAGAGGACCCCCGACCACCCCGGATTGCACGCGCACGTGTCGGGAGCGACGCAGCGGCCCTGGTTGCAGGGGGGATCGCACACGGCTGCGAGCAGTGGCCGCATCGGTTGTGAGCGAGCCGCGATATAAGGCGAGGTGAGACGAGTCAGTGTTCCGCAGACGCGACGAGGGAAACGGAGCAGAAACAGACACTAATGCGCACGCACACATGCAAGCGTGTCGCCCAGCGCAGACACTCACGGATCGAGCAGTCGGCGCCGATGTACGCCTTGTTACCCGGCTTGCGCGGGTTCTCGACGCACGCGCACGTGTTCTCAGACACGCACTCGCCGTTGTTGAAGTCGTGCGCAGGCGCAATGGGGCGGCAGATCTGCAGGCGCTGTCCGACGCGCGTGCATGCAGAGGACGCGTACTGCGCAGTGAAGAGGGGAGAGTGCGCAACGTTGGCATCGACAGTGGCAAATGGAACGAACAAGCCATTCACATCACATCCACGAGCGTGTAACGCAGGTGGGAAGCCAAACCCGTATAGCTTTGACACAAGGACGCAAGCGCAGCGCACGTGCCTTTGTTCCCTCAATGCCGCACGATGTGATGAGTTCGGCGTAAGGGTTGGAGGGGCGCACAAGCTCAGGCATTAGGAGGTTTCTGCACGCCACTCTCGTGGCAAGATTTTTCTGCGGCGCCAGTCCACCTGCGGCACAAGGGGCAATGGTGAGGGTTAGGAACGGGAGACAAGACGGCGCCACTTATTATCGCGATGTTGGGCGAGATGCGGAGCAAATGACAACTCGCGACTGCCTTCGGTGCACGCGCACCCAACATGCAAACCAAACACTCACCAAAAGTGCACTCGCGCACGACGGGGACAAACGGCGCGACGGCGGCCACGCACGCGGCACTTGGGACGCACGCCCCGCCCCCAGTCGCGTTCGCCATCGAGCAGGCGCCGGCGGCACTTGCGTTTAGATAGGGAGCGCAGGCGGTCCCAATCGCGGTGGTGTTCGGGAAGCTGCAGGGGCAAATTAAGAAATCACAAGGAAGAAAATGCGCATAACATAACACAAAAAAAAAAATGCGCAGCTAACGAGGTCTTCACTCACGTGGCGTTGACGTATGACGCACACGCCGGCAGCGTCATGTTGACGACAGCGCCGCCGCACGCCACCACGAGCGGGTCCAGCGCACCGGACGGGCCCACACGTGCTTGACACGCAGACGCCCCGAGCGAGGAGGCGCTCATCGCAGCGGGAAAAGCAACGCCGCAGTCCACGGCGGTCGCGGGCGTGCCCACGTATGCGACGCACGCAGGCGAAGGGCGACACGTGGCGAGGAAGGCGGCATCGGCCGCGCACATCCCCATTGCGAACGAGGCGACCACCGAAGAGCAATTGCTCCCGATGGCCGTCTGCAAGCCGACGTAGCCGACGCACGCCAGGGACGTGGCGTTCTGACCGGATGCACCGCAAGCGGCGGTGGCGTTCGCATCGCCCGCACCAAGCAGCAGAGTGAGCCGCGCGCTGACTTCGGCGGTGAGCACTGTACGGAATGATGTCGCGAACTGCGACGCCACCTGCGAGGCAATCGCGGGCGCATACACATCGCCCATGCGCTGCTGCGCGGCGAGGACAGCCTGCGTCGTGAGAGCCCCGCGAACAGTGGACGCGAAGGCGGCGCGCGTGAGGTTGCTCATCGTCTCGGAGAGTGCGACGGGCGTGAGCGTAACGGCCGCATAGACGCCGCAGTTCTGGTTAGGGAGATAGGGTCGCGAGTCGTTCCGATAGCCGCCGCCGCAGCCAAGCGAGCAATTGTCTGGAGATAGAAAGAAAGCGGGAGCAGAGTGCGGGAAAGACATAAATTTGTGGGCGAGAGCGTGTGAGAGAGTAAATGCAACTACATGCAAGCTCTCCCCCGAGCGAAACAAACTCGAGCAGCACACATGCGCACGCCCAGACACCCACGCGAGAGTGCGTAGACGTCGTTGCGGAACACAATCTGGCCCGTGGCGGTGTTCAGCGACGCATACATGCGCGTGCCGGTCGCGGCAGTGGGCGGGAACGCCATCTTCGGTCCAAGCGGAATCTCATACAGCGGCTGATCGGGAGCGGCCATCGAACCGGCGTAGACGATCTGGTAGTTCTGCGTGCCGAGGGGCGGCTGAAGGCCCGTCGCGTGCGAGTAGTGGTTGTCGAGCTCGAGAACGACGATGGAGACACCGGCGCGGTCGCCGTTTGCATCCAGCTTGACATCGCCCGAGAGGCCACTGAATTGCATCTGCGATCGAGGTTGGGGTTAAGTGTGCGTGGATGGAGCATGCGGATACTGAATGGGATCAGCTTCGCACTGAGACACGCTCGAATACAAAGAGACCAGCGCGCGAGAAGGTGCACTGTGCATGCACGTGCTCACGCACACGCACACGCACACGCACACGCACACGCACACGCACACGCACACGCACACGCACACACACTCGCGCCACGCACCGTGCGAAACACCTGCGTAATCGCCGGCCCCGTGATCGTGGCGTTCGCGCGCATCATCATCGTCATGGCCTCAAACGCCATGACACCGGCGTCCTGGGCGAGGGCGCAGTACGCCTTGACGGCGACCGTCGGGTAGATGAGGCGGGCGCTGTACACCGCGGGGTCCTTCTGAGAGAACTTGTCGAGAATCCGGGCGAGGCGCGGGTCCGTCGGGCTGCCGTACTGTCCGACAAAGAATAGCATGCCGCGGAGTATCTCGGTGCAAAAGGGCGGCTGCTTGCACAGCCCGTCCTCGGGAAACTGGTTCTGGAAGGGGAAGGTGCCCGCGACGCCCGTGCCCGTCAGCCACGTGACCCCGTGCAGGCCGCTAATGCCGTACTTGTACGACATGCGGTAGAGGTTGAACGACGTCTCGTCCTGCACGGTCGTGAAGATCGCGCGCACGTTGGCCGTTTTGAAGCGCACGAGATAGGGGCCGAGGTCGATGCGTTCGTTGGAGGAGGGTATCGTCACCTGCGGCGAGCGAGCGCGCGTCGTCCGTTACAGACAGCCATTTCATGTTTCCTAATGAGCAATGCATCAATCGCATCCCTGTGGGTGGTCCTGATCAAAACGAGCGCGCAACAGCGGCTGACCTGCACTGTCGAAATTCCGAGGTCTCGGAGGGTGCTTTTGAAGAGTGGCGGGCACGGGAACTGGACGTTCTCGACAATGCCCTGAGAAGAGTGACAAGTGACATTTAACGAAGGAGTGCGCATGTTCAGAGAAAAGTTTGGGGGGGGGGGGGGGGGTTAAGGTGCGGAGATGCCCTACAGTTTACCGTATGAGATATTTGTGCGAGAATTACGCCAGTGCGAGGCCAAGCGAGACAGGCAGCCCACCACGTTGTTCCACCCCCGCGCCGCAATGAAGCGCGCGATGGCGATGGCCTCCTGGCCCTGGGCGCGGCAAATGCGGCTGTAGTAAGGGTAGAGCGTCTTGTCCGAAACCTCGTCGGCAAACACGGAGAACTCGAGCTGCGCCACCTTCTTGACCGTGCAGATCCTCCCAAGTTGCACTGACGCAGCGGCGAGCATGGGGCCCAGCATCACGGCGGGCTTCAGACGGTCGATCATGTCCAGACCCACCTGGGGGAAAAGGGTGCGCGGGTGTGAGAGGGGGGGGGGGGGTAAATACATTGACAAGCCGTGGACGCCCGTCCATTGACCCGCGGGGACATATCGCCATGTGCGCGATAATGCACACACAGCACATCGGACTATCACGTGACAGTAACTGCAATATCAGCGTGATCTACGCAATAGGACACGCAATAGACACTCACATCAAGCGCGGTGATCTGCGCGGACGCCGCGTCCCCAAACTCGACGTTCACGTGCGCAGCGCGCCCAGGCACGAGGCTTGGGTACAGGCCGGCGCGGAGGTCGTCGAAAAAGATGCGGATGATTGTCTCGAGGGTGCCGCCGATCCAGTACCACAGTCCGCTCACGGGCGTAATCACCGCAATGTCAATGTCCGCTGCGTGTGCACAAAAATAGGAGTGACCAATGGGCCATCGTGAGAGGATTGTGACAGTGTGTGCTTGCGTGCGTGCGTGCTCATGTGTGTGCGTATGTGTGCGTGCGTGCGCTGGTGTGAGCGCCAATTCGAATGCGACGACTATACCCACGGACGACATCGAACGGCCGCAACGTGAACGACACAGTCTGACCCAGCGAATTGGTGGCAGAAAACGTGAGGTTCACGGCGGTGGCCACGGAGCACACCGAGCCGGTGAAGTCGAACACCTTCGGAACAAACAGAGACATATTTAGCGACAACGACCAAGTTTGAGCCTCTGCGATGGTCGACCGTTACATCATCACTGGAATAGACTATTCATCGACTGGAAGCAACACGTGCAAGACATCCCTTCACATGTACAGCGATAGTCCGCACAACGACTCACGAATGCATTGTCGCGAACGACGGCAGCAAACAACGGCAAACATAGAGTAACGCACCCCACGCGTGGGCCGAAATGTCTGCTCCGTGAGGCACAAACCGCCCGCGCTCGCCGTCACAGTCATGGACGAGTCACGTCCCGACGTAACGACGTAACCGGCTGCGTCGTAGATTTGGATGCGCGGCAGGACGTCAAACTGAAAGTGGGACCGAAGTGGACGCGAGGCGTCCGTGTTGGTGCCGGCGACGACGCGCATTTCGACCGCCACTTGCGCTGTCGCGAGTGGCGAATGTTAGCATCGTGCTTGCGCGCATATGCATGCCCACACAGGGGCCACACAAGGATGTCGGGCAGGCACCCCACCGCCACGTAGCTGACATAACGCACAGACTCGTGCAGACACGCACCCTTCGCATTGAAGAACGGCGTCAAGAGTACGGCCTCGGGATCCACCGTAGCATTGTACTCCGTCGGCAGCCGCGTGAACGGGCGGTAGGGTCGCGATGCGGTGAAGTTGAGGCAGAGCCCATCCAGCGCATCGAGTATCTGAACGCCCGCAAACACAGCGACACCCGCCTGCGCCCGCGCGCGCATGACGGCCTCCCCATTGTGCGCCACAAACACGTTGGCGCCTCCCAACTCGACAAGCGATGCGTTGGCGATGAGGCGACCGTCGGCGTCGAAGGACTTGAGGGCGGTGCCGTTGATGGTGCGGGGAATGGTCAGATCCACTGCGGCCGCCGCGTCGAGACCGTCCGTCAGCCGCACAAAACCGCCCGCGCCGTCGCTCGTTAGCACCTCGACCACGATCGGTGCGAGAGGGTTGTTCGCCGTGACATTGGAGAGAGAGGCGCTGACGACACGGAGCTTGGCCACAGTCCCTGAAGGGCAGCGCAGTCAATTTTGAGTCGAACGCAACGGCAAGACGGACAGAAAGTGCTCGTGTGTGCTTGTGTGTGAAAATGTGTTGGAGGCATGCGTAGCATATATGCTTGCGTGTTTGCAAGTTGCATGGGTTTGCGCGCGCTCGCGCGTGTGTGCGCATCAGTGTGCATGTGGTATGCGTATGTCTCCATGTTCGTTAATCCAAATGTTCTCATGCGTGTTGAACTCAGTACGCCACTGCCACTCACGTGTGACTCGCACGGCGGCGGAGCGCAGGGGGGCCACGGAAGGGTCGCTGGGCACAGTGAACTGGAGGTCGCGCGTGTCGAATGCGCCGCCAAAGCCGACCATTGTGTGCCGCGTGTGCGTGAGATGGCGAAACGTCGCATAGCCAGCCGACGGGGACACGCGCGCACGCACCAGCCCGTCCTGTGGGCACGTGACGCGCGGTGCCGGCAAGGGCACGTCCACAGTCGACTCGACGCCCTCCACCACGCACAGTTGACCGGCGTACGTGTCTGGCACACTCGCGTTCGACGAAACCGATGCCACCGCAATTTCAAACGGCAACCCCGTCGACGGGTCCACCGCTGCAAGGCTGCCATTCGTCCAGTGCACGGCCACGCGAATGTCCCGCTGCATGAACGCGCCCTCGGGCACATTAAACGCGTCCAGGGCGTCCTGCAACTGCGCGGCAGTCCGGACACTGCCACTGTCTCCGAGGGACAGAAGAGACGCAACCTGGGCCGCGGTGGACGCGCGGTCCGGAGGGGCATAGGCGGGATCGAAGCGCAGCGCGAGGGTGGATGCACTGGCCGCATGGAGACACGCTGGGAAAGCAGTCAAGTGCGCGCGTAAGCATGAGTTTTTTTCTGCGCGAGACGGCAGGGCACGCGAGGAAGACTGACGCTGTTTCGCAGGTGTAGGCCCCAATTCGCGGGCAGAAAAGCACTCACCGGACAGCGCAAACACCGCAAGGGCAAGTAACGCAGAGAGGGCGCCGCTGCGTGAGACCTCTCTCTGTCGCCTGCGCCCCATTATTCCCCGCGTGCGCATGAAAGCGCGACCCACGCACACAGAATGCAGGCCGGTGCCCTACGGCGCGAACATCCTTCGAGTTCGATGCACCACGCTTCCGCTACGTTGCGGCCATCAACTGACGTGCGCGCAACGGCCGCGCTCGGCGATGCGTGCCGATATTGGGCTGTTTGTAGAGAGTGTGTGAAAATGTGCACCGCACGCATGCAAGTGCTTGTGCTTATGTGCGTGTGTACGTATGCGTGCGCGTGTGCATGTATGTGGCCCTTGTGAGGTCTTGGCCGAGTTTCCGCAGTGGCAGTGCATTGCGGACTGTGTTAGACGCCGACGCCGTGTCACCTATGCAAATGTACTGTATCCAGGGCCAAAGAGGGCTACTAAGAGATGAGCTGAGTACCATTATTTATTCTAAATGAAATAAGTATTATCCAAATAAATTCCATACGAAACGACCATTTACAAAAAGAGCAATTGACGCTCGTGGACAGACCTCAAGGTGGCGGGCGCGTCGTGTATTTTATGGTATGAATGAAGAGCGCTGACCGGTAACTGTTTTCTCCACCGTGACGACCTCATGCCGTCACTCCAAGTGTCCCAGTGGCCGAGACAAGAGCCGTGCTTTTTTTGTGCCGCGGACTGTCGCCTGTTGCACTTGCCCACACACAAAATGGCGGAGGAGAAGATCACGCTGCCAGACGACGCGCTGCTCGCTTCGTTCCTCTCGGACGTGGACGCAGCACAGCCAGCACCGCCCACCGCGCAAACGCACGTGCACGCGCCGGTGCCACACGCAGACTCGAAGGCCACGGCGACGCACGCGACTGTGTTTGAGTGGACGAGCGAGGCGCAAATAACGCGCATTCTGCGTCCCGGCGCCGCCTATCGCAATCTGAATCCCTTTGACGTCTTGCTCATTCCGCACAATGCCCCGCCGGAAGAGGTCAAGCGCCAGTACCGAAAGGTACTGCTCCCACTGCTGCGTGGTACGGCAATGCCGCGTGAATATGCTTTGCGTAGTGTTGTGTTACCACACGCGGCTCTCACGGCACGTGATGTGTGTGAATATGTGTGTGTGTGACTCGCTGCTGTTAAGGCCCGCGATGTGTGTCAATATGTGCTTTGTGGTGTTGTGTTACCACTCGCTGCTGTGTCACGGCACGCGTTGTGTGCGAATATGTGCATGCGTGGTGTTGTGTGGGCACTTGCGATCTGCTCTCATTCGATTGTCTGTTGCGACCCCAGCTGTCCATTCTGGTGCATCCAGACAAGAATAGCAACAATCCCCGCGCACACGAGGCTTTTGAAGGTGTGCTGCGCCTGCAAGTGTGTGTACGTGTGTGTGTGTGTGTCTGTGTGCGTGTGCTTGTGTGTGTGTGTGTGTGTGTTTGTGTGTGTGTGTGTGTGTGCGTGTGTGTGTGTGTGTGCGTGCGTGCGTGTGCGTGCGTGTGTGTGTGTGTGTGCGTGCGTGCGTGTGGGTGTGTTGCTATGTGGTCTGTTCGTTCGTGTGCGAGTGCATGAGTGTGCTGGGAATAAGGAATCAGATGGCCTGAGCTCGCGTGTCTTGTGGGCTCTAGGGTATACTGAGCTGCACCCGCCTTATCCGCCTTGCTCATGAGCCCCTCATTCCACGTTAGCTGTTAACAAGGCGCACAAAATGCTCGAAAACGAAGAGTCCCGGCAAAAGTGGGTTCTCCGACTGCACGTGGGGTCCAACTAGAGTCTCTCTCTCTCCCCCTCTCTCTCTCTCACTCACACACACACCCCCTCTCTCTCCTCTTTCTCTATGGCAACCAGCTATGGATTAATGTTGAGGCGGCCTCTTTCTCTTTCGCTCTCAACCTCTGTTTTCTGCACCGTTATTCATCTCGTGGCGTGCCATTTTCTGCGCCGGGTAGATGCGAGCGCCTCGTGAACGACGCCAAGGGTCGCTTGGACGCCGAGCTCGTCAACAAGAGGCGCGCGGCTGCGCGGGACGCGAACATTACAATCGCGACAAAGGCCCCCGCGGCGGGAGAGGAGGACCCCCTGAAGGCCAACGGGTTGATAGAGGAGGACCGGCACCCAGAGGAGTACGAGAAGCGCCTGCGGATCGCCATTTGCAAGGCATTTGCCGACATGGAGCAGAGGTGTGTGGTGCATGTCTGTGTGTATGTATGCCTGATATGTGTGTGGTATGTGTATGTGTGTGCGTGTTGTGTTGTGTGTAATTGTGCGTGTCTGTGTGTGTGCGTGTGTTGTATGTGTGTGCGTGTCTGTGTGTTCGTGTGTGTATAGATGTGTCTAATGTCATTGCTACAGGCGTCGTGAGCTGGACATTCGCGAGGCAACACTGAGAAAGCGCAAGCGCGAGCAAGAGATCGAGGAGGAAGAGAAGCGGAAAAAAGACGCCGCGTACAAGAAGGAGTGGGAGGAGACACGCACTCAGCGAGTGGCGAGCTGGCGTGATTTTGCGAGTGGCAAGGGCAAGTGAGTCGCGCGCATTCGAATGGCTTATTTTTGTATGACATTTTTTTTTTTTTTTTTTTGTCGTCTGCGAGTCACTTGATATGGTGTGTGTCTGTGTGCCTGAGGTATACTCAACGTGTCGCAATTGCACACACGCACAGGACAAAGTCGTCGGGTCCGCTCAAGCCGCCTTCGCTCAAAACAGAGGGCCGTGCAGCACAACCCAAATAGGGCACTACGTCCAGACATCATTCTTCCGGGCGTTTTCCTAGTTAGTGACGGCGGTGAATTGAAAAGTTCCACTAATGCGCCATAATTCTATAGTTTCCTCAAATTAAATCATGCGGCAACGAAACGAGTCACACGGACACAATGGTCAGCCACCTCGGCCGCGGTGCCGCTGTCACCCTCGACGAGGAAATCATTTTCAACACGACCCCTTTGCGCATTCCCTCATCACGTCGCATAAGCCCACAGAAGACGCGAACGGACGCAAGATGGGCGCGCGTCTGTGCTTACTGGCATGTGTTATCGCCCTCCTCTCTCTTTGCGCTCTGCATGGTGCGAGCGGGAGGCGCATCAACATCGGCATGCTCCGATCCACTAGCCAGGGAAGCGCGGAACGGAACGACCACTTGCGGGTGCGTGTCAGTGTGCGCGGATGAATAAGTGAAGTGTGCGCGTGAGTGAGTTGTTATTCCGGTCCATTTGTGCGCGTGAGTTGAGTATGTTCCCGACCGATTTCTCTGTGCGTTGTCCTGCTGAACCACACTGAGCGTGGGCACCGCCATTGGCCACTGTGCGCTACATGCGTGCATGTGCCAAATATGGCCCTAACTGAACGCCGCCACCCGCCAACACAGCTGTGTGTCGAGCACATCAACAACAAAACAGGTGCGTAACCGCGCATGCCCCTTTGCTCATCCCCCCTCGCCCATTCCACTTGACGCACAAGCATGCGTGCACTCGCGGTGGTTGTCCGTGCCCGCTTTGACACTGGCTTGCTGCTTAACGCGATTCCAGATGGCTACTGGGATGACCTGCTCCCGAATGTGACGCTGGACCTCGTCGTGAACACGACGGGCAGCTGCGTGAGCCGCATCGCGCTGAATGCGGCCGCGTGGCAGGTGCTGACGGCGAACGTGTTTGGCGTCATTGGGTCGACGTGCTCGGGGGACTCGGAGGTGGTCTCGCAGCTTCTGAGTCTGGACACGTTCAGGAGGCCGCAGATATCGTACAGCGCCACCAGCCCAAAGCTGTCGGACAAGTCGCTGGTGGGTAGTTTGCACGGCGCCACAACTGACTGACGAACGTGTAAACGTGTACTGCGCGCCCGTCCCTGCACACTGGCTGATGGCCCCGCTTTTGTTCGCAGTTTCCAACGTTTATGCGGACGGTCGTTTCGGACGATTTCCAAGGGCGCGCTCTCGCGCAGCTGTGCGCCTACCACGGGCTGCGGCGAGTGGGTGTGCTGAAGAGCGACTCTGCGTACGGGCAGGGCATCGCGCTCGTGTTCTCGCGGGAGGCGGACCGGCTGGGCATCCATGTTGTGGCCGAGGAGACGTTTGCGGAGATCAACTCGCAGGACGTGCGGCAGCAGCTGCGCGTGCTGCAAAAATCGAACGTGCGCGTGATTGTGCTCTTCGCGGAGGAGCAGGACGCCTACAACATCTTCTCGCAGGCCATTCCCATGGGACTCACCGGGCCGAGGTTCCAGTGGATTGCGTCGGACGGTGCGTGCAGCTCCGTCGTCTGCTGCGTTTGAATCGCCGTGTGTCTGTCAATGCCGCTGTTTCCATATTTGGCGCACTCCCTCGTCTCGTCGGTCTTAAGATTGTCACGTAGTCGCGCGATTTGCGCGTGCGTTGCTTGAAAGTGCCGCGCGATTGTGCGTCTGCGAGCTGCGATGTTCGCGTGGCCGTGACACGTTTCGCCCGCATAGCCGCCGTTTCGGACGGGTCGTACCAGACGTCCGTCGGGGGGGTGCCCACGGTCAACGAGGCCGTCCGTAACGCCATGTTCGGCATGCTGGGCGTGCAGCCCGCGAGCGGCTACGGGCCAAAGTACAGCGCCTACGTCCAGCTGTGGCAGTCGCTGCCAAGCTCGTATTTCGACGCGGATGGGGACAGGTCGACCGTGGACTCGTATGCGCCCGGTACGCCGCAGTGTGCACCCCTGTTGGGATTTGTACCTGTGCACGTGCACGCACGTGGTCCTGTGCTCGGGCAACTCGTGTGCTTTCTCACTTACTTTGCCCCCCTTCCCTCCAAACACACCGCACACACACACACACACACACAAACATACGAAAATTGCAGCCACGTACGATGCGTGCGTGACGTTTGCCATGGGACTTAATGCGACGTATGCGCGCGGCTTCCTCGAGACGGACGCCGACGAGCTGCTCGCGAGCCTCAAGAACGTGTCATTTGTCGGCGTGAGCGGCGAGATCTCGTTTGACGCGAACGGCGACCGCGTGAGCGGCCTCTACAGCATTTACAACATGAATCGCACCATGGGGTCGCCCATTGGCGCGTGGGATGCGCACACGGGCGTCTCGTACCAGAGGGCCCCGGTGTTCTCGAACGGGCGCGCCGTGCCGCCCATCGACGGAAGCTGTCCGGACGACTGCCTCGGGGAGGGCGTGTGCGACGTGAACACGGGCCTGTGCGGGTGCAACACGGGACGAAGCGGCGCGAACTGCTCGGTCGTCGCGCCTGAGGTGCTCACGGAGCAGGCCACCGGCAGCGACATCCCGTGCGGGCACATTGCGCACTATCGCGCAGAGGCACCATCCCTCGGCGCCGTCCTCACGTTTCGCCTCAAGAGCGGGCGCGACGTGCGCACGGGGGCATTTGACAGCGTGCTGTACGTTGGCCGCGCCGCCCCAATCGTCACCGTCAACGCGTCGGACCCGGCGTTTGCGCCTCGCCTCGACCCCTCGAACGGCGACCTCCAGCTCTACTCGGTGGCAATCGCGTCTGCCGATGCCCTCGGCACGTACTTTGTGGACGTTTACGGCACCGGGCGATCCTGCCCAGCGAGCTACCGATTGGAGTACACGGTGATGCTGCCCAGCGCCGGGTCGTCGAGTGAGTACGTGCTGCCGCCGTGTGCGCGTGTGTGTGTGAATGTGTGCGTGCTTGTGTGCGCGTATGTGCGTGTGTGCATGTGTGTGTATGTGTGTGTATACGTGTGTGCTTGCGTGTGTGTGTATGCGTGTGTGCTTGCGTGTGTGTGTATGCGTGTGTGCGTGCGTGTGTGTATACGTGTGTGCTTGCGTGTGTGTGTATGCGTGTGTGCGTGCGTGTGTGTGTATGCGTGTGTGCGTGTGTGCGTATGTGCGTGTGTGCGTGTGTGGGTGGGTGTGTTTGTGTGTGTGTGCGTGTGTGTGTGTGTGTGTGTGTGTGTGTGTGTGTGTGTGTGTGTGTGTGTGTGTGTGTGTGTGCGTGCGTCCGTGAGGACGCTGATTTTAGCGTGGTCCTCTGCGCCAATTCCACCCCTCGCTCAACTCGCACGTGCGCACACATGCAGGCAAGTCCCACGTCGCCGTGATCGTTGGGCCAATGGTCGGTGCGATTGGGGCGTGCGTCATTGGATTTGGGACACTTTTCCTCGTTTACCGCCGCCGGCAGAGGGGTCTGCTGCGCCGCGTGCAGCGCTCCCTCATCAAGTCGTCCGAGATTGAACTCATGGGCGAGATTGCGGAGGTGGGCGCGCGCCGCGATTCAGACTTCGCACTCACGAGATCAATTGGTGACATCGCTTTCGTCCCCCCCCCCCCCTCCCCACGATCCGATCCGTTTCTTATAGTTGCAGTTTTTTTTCCTTGCACACGCTGAACCGCCCGTCTTATCCTCTCTGCGCAGGGCGGGTTTGGCGTGGTGTATCGCGCGCGCTTCCGCGGCACCATCGTCGCCGTCAAAATGCTGAAGACCCCGACGAACGAGGCCGCGCGCAAGAGCCAGTCGATGGGCTCCGATCTGCGCGACACGCAGGTGAAGTCGGCGCAGCTCCGCACCCGCGCCGCGATCGAGCGCGCCCGCCAGTCGCTCATGGCGCCGAGTGTGGCGGCGACTCGGAAGAAGTCCGCGGCGCGCAAGCCTTCAAAGCAGCAGGGCGGGTGGTTCGACACGAGGGACCTCACGCTGCCGGGGGCGTCGATGGCCGAGGACCGCGACAA
The DNA here is from genome assembly GCA_943704525.1 of Pigoraptor vietnamica. Lineage (NCBI taxonomy): Eukaryota > Filasterea > Ministeriida > Capsasporidae > Pigoraptor > Pigoraptor vietnamica. Next base: position 39,986 of record CALSCQ010000322.1, read on the forward strand.
CGTGCCTGCGACGGCGATGACGCAGGCGAAAAGCGCGGGGGACCTCGCGGGCGGGACGGAAGCGCAGGGAGGAGGGAAGACCAAGTCGATTCGGTGGCTTGCGACGGACGCGCCCGCGGCTGGGTCCGCAGATCAGACGTGGAAGGAGAACATGCGCATGTTCCTGGACGAAGTGGACATCATGTGGTGCGTGACCGGGCCGATGCTTGAGCGCCTGCCACGCGTTTGCGTGCGTGTGTGTATGCGCGTCACTCTCGAACACGTTTCCCGAGTTCTGATGTGCTCTGCGGCTGTTGTCACATTGCCTGAAATGACGCGCGTGTCGTTAATGGCCCTTCCACCCGCTTCCCGCGCAGCAAACTTAGGCACCCGAATATCGTTTTGTTTATGGGCTACGTGGCGGACGACCCCTCCCGTCCAATGATTGTTCAAGAGGTACGCGCTGACCCTCGCACACACCCCCGTTTCCCCAGTGGTCGTTCAGAAGGGACTCGCTGCCAAAGGCACTGCGCGACGCACACACTCCCCTGTGCAACGCACCGTTCTTCGCATGCGCGCGTTGCAGGCATTCCCTTGTGCTCTCGTGGATAGCGTTGGGCAGCTGCTGATGCAAATTTATCGAATCGCAGTTTCTCAACGGCGGCAGCTTGTACGAGGGACTCTCGCAAAAGAAGCCGTGGTCGCTGAAGACGAGGTTGCAGATGGCCATGTGAGTGGCGGTCATGCGCACGTACACATGCACACACACGCACACATACACGTGCAGGCACATTCACATTTCATGCATCCTCATGCATGCAATTGATCGTCCGTATATCGCTGTCTCACCGCCGTCGCACTCGCAGCGATGCTTGCGCCGGAATGGAGTACCTCCACCTCAACACGCCGTGCATTCTGTGGGTACCCGAGTGGCGCCGTCGAGTGCTATTGCGCACAATGTGTTGTGTGTGTCGCCGGTGCTCACGCGCGCCCCTTGCTTCCGCGCAGCCACCGCGACCTCAAATCACCCAACGTGCTCTTGACCTCCTCACTTCAGGCGAAAGTGACGGACTTTGGGCTGAGCACCATGAAGTATGGCGACGATAGGAAGGACGACAAGGACCTCGTCGGCACCATCGCCTACATTGCGCCAGAGTGCTTTTCTGGAGAGCCGTGCTCAACAGCCACCGGTGGGTTGGCGTGCACGCGTCAGCTGCCGGTCGCACTCGCGGCTGACATTACCGGCGCGCAGATGTGTATGCGATGGGCATTGTGCTGTGGGAGTGCATCACTCGCGCCGACCCCTACGGCGAGGACTTCCAGTGCGGCGCCTTTAGCTCGGTCGACCAGATATTGTCGGCGGTGGTCGAGGGCGGTGGGTGTGGCGCATTCGCCAAAGTCCTCTTTACGCGGTGTTTGCGTCGCATGCCCAAGTGTTCACTTCTGGCTTATTATGTGCGGGTCGTGGCTGCAGACTACCGCCCGCCCATCCCCAGCGACGTGGATCCCGAGCTCGGCCGCATTGTGCGTGACTGCTGGTCGCGCCACGCGTCGGTGCGCCCGTCCTTCTCGACACTCCGCGAGTCGCTCACAGAAGTCGTGGGCAGGATGACGGACGACGACGCGAGCCCTCAGAAGAAGGCCGACGCAGACAGCGAATCGGTCTACGGCCCCCCGGGCGACGAGCCGGAGATGGACGTCCAGCCGCTCTAACAACTGAATGAAATCAGGTCTCGGTGACGCCATGGTGACGCATCTGTGTAACCCTCACCACGCGTTGCACATGTCCGCACTTGGCAACCACCGAATGTCGGCTCGCCGGGGTTGTCACGCCGAGACAAGGGGAAACAGCCAGTGGGCGTCAGTACGAGTGACCCTTTTCATCCACGCTTCACGGCCTCTGCGGCGCCTTCTCTTCTCTGTAACGTCCCTCTTGCCGACTCTGTCGTCGCTTCAGGAGGGCGCGAAGAAGGGTGCTTTTCTGTTTTTTCCTTTAGCACAGCTCACGCCGTTTAGTCTGCGATTACCACCTCACACCTTATCGACACATTCCGAGTGACGGACGATGGCCGTCGGCGTCCGCGCACGCTGCACCGGCCATGGACCCTTGCGCGCCTTGCGTGCTGCCCTTCTCTGTGGTGCGCTCTTCGTTGCCGTCTCGCACGTTCCAATGGGAGATGCCGTCGGCCGCACCATTACGTTTGGCTTTCTCAAGTCGACGAGCACGGGAGTGAAGGAGCGCAGCGAACACCTCAGGGTGGGTCCGTTTGTAGGGCATTCTGCGCGAAAATGCCTATTGATTCGATGTGTGGCTGTAAGTGTGTGCTGTCAAATTTTGATTGTTTGGTTGTGTGGACGCTGCGCGTCTTAGCCTACGTGCCCAAAAGCCCCTTGATTGATTTCGTGCGTGTGTGTGTGTGTGTGTGTGTGTGTGTGTGTGTGTGTGTGTGTGTGTGTGTGTGTGTGTGTGTGTGTGTGTGTGTGTGTGTGTGTGTGTGTGTGTGTGTGTGTGTGT
>CALSCQ010000323.1:0-11761 GCA_943704525.1 Pigoraptor vietnamica
CAGTCGTGCTTTAATTTCTCACTCTCGTGTGTGTGTGTGTGCGTGTGTGTGCGTGTGGGTGCGTGTGTGGGTGTATGCGAACGTGTGTGTGTGTGCATGTGTATGTGTGTGTGCATGTGTGTTACGTTCTGACGAACTCTCCCTTCCCCGCTCTCTTAGGTGTCGACGGCCTCTCTGAGATTGTGGCTGGCATTCAGGCACTCGGCTACACTTTTGTGGATTCAATGGACCTTGTCATCTAAGCACTCCCAGCTCCCATTCTGCAGCGCGCTCACACGCACACGAACGTGCGCGCACACACACATCCCTATCGAAGACACGCTGTCTTCGTACGTCTCGGCACACTGCACTGATATTGCGATCGCCGTGTACGCAATCGCCTTTTACTTGGACTTTCTCAATATATACAATCGGAAGACTGAGTCCCCGCAGCACCGTGTGACTGACACCGGCGACCGACCGTTGTCAAATGTGGCGCATTTTCGTGGGTGCCGAGTTGGCCACGGCAATGACGATGACCTGGCGCAGTAGTGGACAATGCAGTGTGCCCTCAAGTGTGCTTGCGTCGGTGGACATTGCTGCGCCGTGGTGAGACATTGCGCGTTGGGTTGGGCTTTTCAAACCGATTGTGCTCGACGCAGCCATGACAGTTACTCTAAGACTTTCACACCCGCGGCCTTGTCTTCTTCTCCATTAAGTGATCCCGGGACCGGCCTGTGCTGCATACGACCAGCGAATCTACTGCTGCCGCGTACTTGCTGCTGCAGTGCTGCACCGGCTGTGTGTATGTAAAATAGACTGAGCCGGATTTGTGCTTGCGTCAGTTGTGACTGTCATTTCTAACTGTCTCCTGACTGTGGCCGGCCACGGCAGCACACTCACTGGGTGGTTTTGTTTTGAGGCCTAGAATTGGCTTACAAAAGAGAGTGCATTCCAAGGCGACTAATTAAAACTTTACCTGTCAAACAGACATGTCTCGCGCCTGCGATCGTGGGTGTTGTGAGCGGTTGCATTTTCCTTCGACTCTTAACTTTCGATACTGTAACAATCGAAAAGCCCCAAACGCACTTTCGCGCTTTTAATTACAGTAACTTTCGGTAGTCCGACCCACACGAAGGTCGCCCGTCGCAGCCCTGAACAAGAGCTTCCATACGATCCGACACAACAACGCAATTCAAAATGCCGACGTACGCGAATTAAAAAAAACGGCAAATGCAACGAAAGACGCGCGAACGGCACACGCGCTCGACGCACACGGACGCAATCGGTTTCTCCAACACGCAGCGGCAAACGACACACTTGGCGAGGGTGCGCGCGTCGGCTACACGAGGCCAAACCCCTTGCCATTCTCAATGGCTGTGACGAGCCTGTTCTGCAACTTCTCCTTCGTCGAGTACTCCGGCAATAGCAGTCGCCCAAAGCACGTGAGCGCCGTCGGGAGGCGGTCCGAATCGGGGCCGTTTCGCTGGATGACAAACGTCAGGTTCGCGAGGCCCCGTATGGGCACGCGGTCGCTCCCCGTCACGAACACGAGCAATTGCCGCTTCGACTCGAGCGACATGCCGTGCACGATCGACCAAAACGCGCGAATGACGGGGTGGTTCGCGCTGTACCCGTCGTCGTACTGCGTCGCGCGCTGCAGGGCGTCAAAGTCCAGGTCCGGCGAGCCGCATATCAGCATTTCGAGCTCCTCCGGGCGACAGAGCCGCAACGCGTCCCCGCCACACACGGCGTGGAAGCCGCGCGCAAACGCGGCAAACTGGCGGCGCACGCTGTCGACGAGGAGGTACTTGACGTACGCGCGCACAAACTCGCCGCGGTTCTCGTTCGTGACGGGCAGGTCGTCGCCCTCGGGGGCCAGGTCGGCGTGCATCAGCATCCCAAAGGACTCCTCCTCAATCCGGAACGTGCGACAGAAGACCGACTCGACGTCGCCGTCAAAGTCCAGCAGCGCCTGGAGCCCCTTGGCAAGCGTGGGCTGCGCGTCGTGCAGGTCGCCCAAGTCCGGCGTAAAGCCGAGCAGCTTGCGGTACACGACGAGCGGGAAGTGGACGTCGAGGTTGATTCCGTTGTAGATGGCGAGGCCGAGCACGATGCCGACGAGCTCAAACTCGCGGTCGGACTCGAGCGAGCGCCCGTTGATCCAAAAGTTGCGCGTCTCCTCGCAGTAACAGAACATGCCGTACTCGGGATCAAAGATGCGGTCGACGATCACCTGGAAAAACTCCTTCTGCACGCCTCCCATGTCAAGCCCCTCCTCGCCGCCGCCGACGTACTTGACCTTCAGCGGCTTCTTCAGGTCGTTGCGCCGGCACGCGATTTGGTCCAGCGTGTCTTCAATGAGGTGGTCGCGGCGCACCTCGAGGACCAGGTAGAGGGACGTATACTCCTTCAGCACGGGGGACAGCGAGACGTCCCTCCGCGCGTCGGCGAGCATTTTCTGCGATTGGAAGACCCACGCCGAGCGGACAAAGGCGTCCTCAAACATCCGGGACATCTGGACGACGGCGTCAATGTGCATGACGCGTGACTTTGCGGCAGGGTCGAGGAGGTAGGGGTGGTCGAGAAAGGAGAAGCCGTTGTGGAGGATCAGCGCGGGGCGGTTGTCGCGGCTACGGGGAGAAGGAGGGGATGAGCGAACAGTGTAACAGGCGCGAATGGACCGATAGATGGTAAAGTTGTTGGGGTTTTACGGTGGGACATGGAGAGAAGAAGGACCGTGGGTCAGCACTAGCACACAAAACATAGAATATTCACCTCATCCCGAATAGAAATCCCCCCCCCCCCCCCCCCCTCCCCTCCTCAACAACAACAAACACACCCACCCACTCACACTTAACGCCAAACCGGACGACAGACGCACGCACAAACGCACACGCGCACAGCTCACACTGCGCACGCCCGCCCGCACCACCCACCCCCAAAGGTGTCCGCCGGCCTTCATCTTTCGCCACACGGCGTACTCTTCCTTGTAGTCGATCTTGCGGCACACGGCGTCGTTGTGAAACTCGGCAAACGGCACGATCCCCTTGCCGAGCTCGTTCGCATCGTGCAAGAGCCCCACGGCCACAACAGCCGCCACGAGCGTCTCGTCACGCGCGCGCGTCGGGTGCACGCGACCAGACAGGTGTGCCTGAAGCATGCGCACGGCGCGGAGCATCGACTCGGCGGGGAACTGCGACGCAATCTGCACAAACGCCCCCGCTGGTCCCGGCGGCAAAGACGCGAGCACCGCGCAGAACTTGCGCAGCAGAGGCTCGTTGGTTGCACGCTGAGCGAGGAGAGGGCTCTCGAGAAGGATGCCCAGCTGTCGCGCCTCGGCGGCCGACTCCGGCGGGCGCGCCTCCAGGCGAGAGAGTAGAATCGCCGTCGCGTTCGCGAGGGTCCCCTCAAAGAGCGACCTCGGCTCCAGCTGAAGCAGCGTGCTGTACGCCTGCCGCACGGACGGCGAGTCCACGGCGGCCGGTGCGCCCTCGGGCGGAACGACGCCGGGCGGGATGAAGCTCGCGTTGAGCGATTCCGGCGTCGAAAACACGGTGCGTATGCTGCTCACGAGAAACGTCGGGTCGCCCGACGTGGCGTACGTCTGCACGGCCGATTCGAGGAGAGGGAGCGTGAGGTGCGTTAGCGAAAGCTCGCTCGAAAAGTCGCTGTCTGCGGACACAGCCGCCGCGTCCGCTACATCCTCGTCGGCACTGCCGAGGTCAATGTCGTCGGAATCGTACATCTCGTCGGAATCGATTTCCGATGACGCGCATGTCGACTCGCCCGACGGCGGTTCGTCCCTCTCGTCTGCCTCCACGCACGTGCGCATGTTGGGAACGGAGCGTGCGCCGCGCAGCCGCGTCTTTCCAGCCGTCCTCTGTGGGACGCCGAGGACTGGCAACGAGAAGACCTCTGACGGCTGGTAGATGCACGCAAAGGGAGACGCGCGAAACACGCTGTGCAGAAATGGCCGACGCGAAGGTCCCCGCGCGGGCCCGTTTGACGGAGGGCCAAACACGGCGCGCGGAAGGGGCGGCGGAGAACCCGTCTGCGTTGCATGGCACAGGCGGCGCTCCGGACGCGACGCGAGAAAAATGCTCAATGTGCCGGCGATGTCCGGGGAAAACCGACGGCAGCCTGTGATGTGGGAAGCGAGTGCATCAAAAGGGGGGGGGGGTGAGGAACATGGACGAAGACTCCCAGTCGCTAAAAGAGAATGGTGTAAGGTAAGTAGTGCCGCGGAACGAGACCAGACGCCAGAAAGAGAGACGCAGACGCCAATCCAAAAAGTTTTTGACTTCCACCACAGCGCACTCACGTTTTGACGAAAAGCAGAAGGGGTTCTCGCAGTCGGACGCCCCGCAGCCAACAGTGAGCTGCCTAAAGTATCGCTTGACGAGCCACTCGAATCGCACTCGCGAGGCGCCTCCCTCGGTGTGTGGCGCGTCGTAGCTTCGCGCGGGCACGGCGGCCTTCAGCGTAAGGCGCGCGTCCGACAGAGCAGCAAGGTTGCTCGCGCTCAGGACGGACGCACGCAGCGTTCCCAGGTCCCCGTTAGAGACGGAGCCACCGAGTGTCGCACCCTTCTTCAACGCCTCCGCCAAATCGCTCAGCGATCGTCCCAACTTACTCCTCCCAAACCGCGGCGACGACACATTCAACATGTCCTCCCTCGCAAATGCCTCGCGACCCGCGTTTGCAGACGCCCCGTGCTGCATGACGGCCTGCTGCGACGAGAGCTCCACGGACACGGCCGAGAGGGGCACGCCGAGAGCGGACGCTGTCGTGGGCGCTGACATGCGCTTCACTAGCCGTTGCCGCTCGTCCGCACCGCCGGTAGACGCAGATTCTTTCGCTATCGGCGAGTGCACGGCCGGCACGTGCGGCGGGCGGTCGCCCACCGCCTCCATTCTGGCGTACGTGAGCGAGCACGCATGTCGCGTCCGCGAGGCTTCGAACTCGCAGTCAGCTGTTCGCAAAGCTGTAACGCTACACAAACGGGCCAAGAGTTTCCTCGTGTGTCGCACGTCAAACGGGTACCGAAGAGACGCGAAATGGCTCGTGGAAAAGAGAGAGAGAGAAGGCGCATTGCGACTGAAACAGAGGACTTTGGCACATATTTGCTGCTCCTCCCATTCGTGCACTTGACCAACCCACAAGCAGAGCGAGATCTCGCAAAATTTCGTTGGTTACTGTTACTCTGTTACGCTCGATAAGCCATTCGGCCGGTTAATTTGACTGGACTGCTTGCGCAAAGAACAAATTTGCGAGATTTTTAAATTATTTTGCCTTGAAGAGTACCTACTCTCCCGCACTGTCAACATTGCTGACGACGCAACTCTGCCCGAACTTCGAATCGGAGCCACACAAACCAGAGCACAGAGGAAGCAGTGGGAAAGGGAGAGTGAGGAAAAATAGTTGGTCGGACCCGCGTGACAGCGTGCGTGTCGTTGCGCGTGTGTGTGCGTGTGAGTGCGTGTGTGAGTGTCAGTGTGTGTGGGAAGGGTCGCCATTGGTTCGAGAGCAAGAGCGAAAATGGCCGTCCTCAGCGACCTCCACCTCGCCAACTTGAAGAAGCACAAGTACGCGTGCAACGGCTACTCCATTCTCGACAACTATGTCATGTGCCACTTTTGGAATTGGCTCGTGCAATTTGTGCCGCTTTGGATTGCGCCCAATCTCATCACGATTGTGGGCCTCGCCATCAACATTGCCACGACGCTCATTCTCGTGTGGTTCTCTCCGAACGCGGACAAGGACGTGAGTGGTTGCGGGGGTGTTGCGCGCCATTTCCCTCCTCCTGCTTGACATGGTTATGTGGTGTTTGTGCTGCTGTGTGAGGGAGATTATCGACCCCCCTGTTTGTGTGTTTGTGTGTGTTGTGTGTGCGTGCGTGCGTGCGTGCGGTGTGTTGGTGTGTGGGGGGTGTATGTACAGTGGGCATGCAGTGGTTTGTTGCGGTGATGCAAGAGAAGCAAAACAGACATGTTTCTCACAAATGTGTGCGTGTGTTCGCAGGCGCCCGAGTGGGCCTACATGCTCTGCGCGCTCGGCGTCTTCCTCTACCAGACACTCGACGCCATCGACGGCAAGCAGGCGCGGAGGACGAAGACGAGCTCGCCGCTCGGTGAGCTCTTTGACCACGGCTGCGACTCGGTGTCGATCGCGTTCCTCGTGTACGGCACGGGGATTGCGCTCAAGCTTGGACCGACGATGCCGCTTATTGTACTGTGCCTGCTCTTCATGGCCGCGTTCTTCTGCGCACACTGGCAGACGTACGTTACGGGGATCCTCGAGTTTGGAAGGTGTGTTTTTTTTTTTTGTGTGTCTGTGGGGGGTGTTAATGCGCGTGAGTGCATGAGTGTGATGTTCGCATGCACGAGTGTATTTGTGCGCCCGCTATCAGTGCGTGACTGCGAGAATGTGCGCGTGACGCGCGCGCGTGTGTGTGTGTGTGTGTGTGAGCGCTGGTGCGTTTATTGCGCCTAATGCCCGCCTCCGCGCAGGGTGGATGTCACCGAGGGCCAGTTCCTCCTCATGTCCGTGCACATCGTCTCTGCCACGTGCGGCGCTGACTTTTGGCGTCGCTCCCCTCTCGGCGTCGACAACATGAGCATAATCCTCGGACTCGCCGTCGGCGGCCTGCTCTACATGGTCTCGCGCATCTGCATCACGATCCTCTTCCGCCACGAATCGGCGACGGTGGCGCGGACGAGCGTCATATCACCCGTGTTTCCCGTCGTCATCCTGCTCGGCACGGCCAACTACGTCGTGTCGAACGCGCACACGGACGCGCACGTTGCGCATTGCGCCGCGTTCGTGTTCTCGTACGGGTTTGCCTTCTCCAAGGTCACGAACCAGCTCGTCGTCGCGCAGATGACCAAGACGCCGTTTGTGCTGCTCGACTCTGTGCTCATCGGCCCGGTCCTCCTCGCCGTGAACGTACGCCTCGGGTCGGTCGTGGACGAGACGCTGGCGCTGTACGCGTGCATGCTCTTCACGGGGTTCAGCCTCGTGCAGTACTGCGTGCTCGTGTGCCGCGAGATCTGCGTCTACCTCAACATCTCGTGCTTCACCATTCCGTACCCTCCGCCGCAATGACACGGGCGCGCCGCAGCGCTCGCCCGGTGCGCGTTGTAGATTGAGCTGTATTAAATCGCGACTTTAGTGTGCGCGTACAGCATCTCTGTCGCTTTGCGTGACGCTTTTCTCTTTCGTGCGTGATGTTGCACCGTGCTGCGTCCTGGCTTGGCGCAGGCTTCAAATTCGGAGTATAGAAGTGCGGTACAAAGACCTTCAGCTCGCAGTGGGTCGCCCGCCGCCTTTGCCAGCCTGTGCGGAGAGATTTCACGCTATTGTTGAGCCAGCGCGACGTATGTCTGTTCGCAGGACTGAAATCACACACACGCGTGGAACGTGGAACACACGCACGCACACACACATGCACGCATATACATGTACACAGAGAACGTACAGAGAGTCAGCCCACCTTGCCAAGGTCTGCCCACGCCTTCTTGGCCTCGAGCCACGCGCGCACGACAGGGGCATACGCGTCAAACCGCACAAACTCGTGCCCAAATTTCATGTACAGGTAGCCGAACGCGGCGCCACCGAGATGGGCCGCGTGGTCAAAGGCGGACCATCGCATGACGAGCCCAAGCACGTCCAGCCCGACAATCATCAGGAGGCCCGTCTCTGCAGGCACGGAAAGTGGCACAAATGGGATCCCTATGCGGCTCTCGGGGTAAGCGAAGGCAGTCGCCGCCACGAGCGAGAGAATGGCGCCGCTCGCGCCCAGCGACGGCACCATGTTGCGAATGGACAACTGGAGGGAAGGAGGGTGTGAGAGAAGAGATGGGGGCGAGGGGAAAGGGACTGAGTGGAGACAGGGGAGCACGAGCACGCAGCGGAGCGCGTTGGAGCATGTGGAACGTCTGTCGACGAGGGAAAGGGACACCCAAGGAATTGCGAGAGACAACAAGCGCCGTTCACGAGCATGCGGACCACTCGATGGGACACACGGGAGAATCAAATTCGCACCTTGAATGCCGCGCTGGTGAGCGACGCAAACACACCGCCCGTGATGTAAAAGGCGACAAAGTAAGGGGCGCCGAGGACGTCGTGCAGGTGGCTCCCGAAGCTCCACAGCGCCATCATGTTCAGCCCCAAGTGCCATATCTCCATGTGGCTGAACGTGCTCAACTGCGAGAGAGTGCCGTGCGCGTGTGAGAATGGCGCAAGTGCGGCATTGTGAGTGTGCTCGACAACACGACTCATCATAACGTGCTTGAGCATCTGTGTGTGCATGCAGTGGAAAAATGTTGAGCGTGGATGTGGCGAGCGGCGAGGGGGAGGGGGTGGTATGTGACACGCACCAGCATAGGCAGGACGCTCGACGCACGCGGATTGTGCACAAACAGCGGGCGCATGACATTGCCGACGCGTGGAATGTGCCAGGCCGCAAATACGACCACGTTCGCGAGCGTGAGCGCCGCCAGCGTTTTGGTCGAGTCCGGCAGCGCACTACGGGAACGCAATAGCAAAGAGGTTTAGGAGGGGAAAAAAAGAAACGCCAAGGCGCAAGTGCGGTATCGAACTCGGGTCGAGATATACATCGGAGCAGGACGCCACCCACCGATACTTCTGCACAATTTGGTCCCAGAGCGACCTGTCGGAGTTGAAGCCACCGCTGTCCACGGGCGCGCGAGAGGGCCGCGTTACCGCTTTGAACTCGTGCCACAGCCTACAGAGGAAACGATAAGTTCGGCCGCAGTGAGGGGACTATGCGCACATACACGAAAACGCACATACACGCAAACCGCACATACACGCAACGCACGTACGCAACGCACGTAACGCACCTTCGCATCCAACCCTCTGCGGCGGCCCTATACTTGCCATTCTGTTCATAGTCGACTATTATTGCGCCAACGAAGGAGATCCCGCCAACCTGTAATGGCATTGCGGTAAGTCGTGGACGCACACGCACACACACGCACTCATCCACACACACACACACACACACACACACACACACACACACACACACACACACACACACACGTACGCGCACACACACAATTAACAGGCACGCACAGCAAACACTGACAGTTGCTCTGATAACTAAATGGCAGCGGCACGCAACCTGCACGCACCACGGCCGTGAAAACCACCGGTCCCACAATTCCTGCACCGGCATGCTGGCCATTCCCACCGCCCCGCTGCTGCGGCTGGGCAGGGGCGAAGATGCGCAGCGCGGGACGCCGAGGTCCAATTCCCCTTGCGCGCTCTGGTCGCGGAGGGTGGGGAAGGGGCGACGCACACAGCCGCGGCGAGCTCCAGAAGGACCGCACACTCGCGCTGGGAGCAGTACGAACCGGCAGCGAGAAGGGGCGCGGTGAAGGATGTGCTGAAGGTGGGCGAGCCAACGTCGTGACGAACGCACGCCAGGGCCGCCGTGAGTGTGCGCCCACGGGAGCGTGCCTGAGCATCGTGGGAGCGTAACACGAGAAGGTTTAACTGAGGCGCTGGTGCGAGAGTGCTGCGAGAAGTGCCGTTTGCGCTTTCACGTGCGCCGTCTCTTAGCGTGTTACAGAAAATTCAACATAGGGTGGGTGTTAGTTACTCGGAAAATGTGCGACACAATTTCAAGCGAATATTCGGAAAGTTCAAATCTCAAGTGAGCGGTTTGAAAATGGGTAAACACACACACACACACACACACTGCGAGAGACTGTCGCCGGTGCCGTCCTCTGGGCCCGCAAGTCGCCGTGCTGCGGGGCATTATCACATATACACCCTCTCACACACTGTGCACACACACACACACACACTCACAGACTCTCCATTTGATTTTGACGGCTTGAGAAGAGATGTCGGCGGCAACGGCACCCGCTGCGGCCGCGGCCGAGAAGCCGCAGATTGTCGTTCCGCCATACGACCCTCCCCCGCCGTTCGTGCCGAAGGAGGCGCGCGCATCGCATCCACAGTATAGGTGTGCAGCCAACACCAATTGAATGTTTGTGGAGCACCCGTAGTGAGGGGTTGTGTGTGTGTGTGTGTGTGTGTGTGTGTGTGTGCGTGTGTGCATGCGTGTGTCGAGAGTTGTGGCATGTTGGCGTTATTTTGTGCGCGCGTGTGTACGTGCGTGTGCGTGCGTGTTGCGCACGTGTTTGTGTGAAGAATGCGTTATCGACGGCCGTCGTTTGATCTTGCTTTCCGTTGCTTACGTGCCGTAATGCGTGCTAGGTTGACGGACGAGGAGTTCCAGGAGCGCAAAGTGCTGCTCAAGAGGCCCAACGCGGCATCGCCACTTGGTTTCAACATTCGCGGCGGGAAGGAGAACGGAATGGGCATTTTCATTTCGAAGATCACTCCGGGAGGTGTGTGTGTGTGTGTGTGTGTATGTGCTTGTGTGTGTGTGTGCTGTACTGTGTGTATGTGTGTGTGTGTGTGCTGTGTATATGTGTATGTGTGGGTGTCGTATTAGGCATTATTGCCTGCGCAATGGGCAGCGTGCGTTGGGGAAGTGAATGCTTCTCGTCGACTGTTGGTCACTCTTCTTGGACTTTGTAACCCGACTGTCGCACACCATTGCAACCGGCTGATGTGTGCTTACGCCTCCGCAGGGCTTGCGAGCCAGAAGGGGGGTCTGCGCGTGGGTGACTTGGTGCTGGAGGTGAACGGGATGAGCTTTGAGGGCATCGAACACGCGTTTGCCGTGACGATGCTAAAGTCGAGCTCAGACATATCGCTCCGAGTGCGATACGCGCCATACGGTGAGTGTGCTGAAGTGTGTGTGTGTGCGCCCTGTGTGTGTGTGTGCGTGCGTGTGTGTGTGCGTGCGTGTGTGTGTGTGCGTGCGTGTCGCGGTGTGAGTGCATGTGTGCGTCTGTGAGAGCGTGCGTGCGTGCGTGTGTGTGCGTGTGTGCGTTCTTGTGTATGTGCCAAGGAGAGGGCACTGTTGTCGGACGCAAAGCAGTTGCTCATTTTCTTGCTGCACATTTTCGCAGACTACAAGATGACGTTTGTGTCGGTTAAGGATCCCACAGGGGCCAGCATGTATCAATGAACACGCCTGCAATCGACACTTCGTTCTGGCCCATTGCCTCGTGCCACCCTGCTCTCAACGCTTACGTCCAGCTCATTGCCTCGTGTGTGGGAAGAAGGGGGATTCAAGTAGCATCGTGCATACACAGCTGTTGCATGCACATGGCTGTTGTACAGCAACAACAACTCACTCACGGGGACGCAATGACCATTGGAGGCAGTATATGTACACACACGCACGGCAACACGCTAACGCGACCACAGCGAGCGTTAATCCAAAACCGCGCGCACACGAGACACGCGCATAGCGCCAGACACATTCGCCCAATTTGCGATGGGACAGTTCGACCCATCACACGCTGCGTGACACAGTCATCAAGTTGCCGACTCCGGTGGGCAGTTGATGGCGTGGTACGATCCGTTCGCGCTCGAGATGCGCGACGAGAGAATCTTCTTCACCATCCGGCGGCCACAGTAGCAGCAGTAGCCCGATGAGCTGCAGTTGCGCGTGCCGCACGTCGTGCAGTACGTGCGCTCTCCGTCCGTCTCGATCGAGTGGAGGAGCTTGGTCATCGCCTTGATGCGGCGCTGTTGCGCGTAGAGGAAGTACGCGAGGACGAGCTGCGCACCGAGGAGAATGCCGAGCATGATCCACGACACGGCGCCAATCGAAAATTTGTCCATCTTGACAGTCAGTGGCATCTCTGCACACCAGAGACGCGGGGGG